>JADBJO010014266.1:11123-28623 GCA_016801955.1 Conus betulinus | reverse complement strand
AAGCCAGTGGAGTGCTTGTGTCACTGCTTCTACCTCCATTGTTAAACTTGAAGTTGTTCAACTGTGCATACCATTGTTTTCCTGGATAGTTAGGCCATTTCACTTCACTGTGTATTTTAAGCCTGACTTACCTTGGTGTGACAGAACCGTCAGTGTATATTACAATGTCATCTTCTGTGCAAGGTCTTCTACCTGCATCTGAACTTCTGAGTTGGTTTTGCCTTCTGGCCATTCTCGACAATGTCTTCCTAGTTCTGGAGCAATGGCAATTTGGGTAGAGGTGTTTCAAGTGGTCTGGATACTTCTCCCATTCTTTGGTTTCTTTGAGTTCTGCTAACTGGTACACAAGCTGTATACTGTCTTCTGCCTGCCCCATCCACGATTTTCCACGTCCTAGCCGAGTGCCTTTTGTTTCCTTGACCACCGCGTGAAGTGGGTTTTGGGGATTTTCAAAGTGCTCTGAAATATGCCTTCACCTGTTCTAGCTTGTGTGTTATCTGCATTGAAGGAAGGTCGAGCAGATATCACATAGTTTCAACTGGTGTGTCCTTTGTGGTTCCCAGAATCAATCTCAATGCTTCACTTTGAATTCTTTATAATTTGAGAAGGTTGCTGTTGGACAGTGTTGTAAGCCCTAATCCAAAATCAGTTACCCTGAGTACAAGTTCGTGATAGAGTCGGTAGAGATGGCGCTGTTAAATGCCTTTAGCTGCCATTGCGTCATGGCAGATAGGTCTTTTATGCTTATTCTCAACATGCTTTCTAAAGGTTAGGATTCTGTCAACGCCTACACCCAAATAGCGTAGATTGTTGGTTGATTCAATTGGTATTTCACTGAAGGAAAACTGGTGAGGGTACTTGTCTTGATGTCTTGTTGTTGAGAGTGCAGACTAATGTCTGGGCTTTTGTAGGGTTGATAGACGATCCAGTTTCTTGACACCACTGAGCAAAGTTGTTCAACTGTTGCTGAACTGCTTTCGTTCTTTCTTGAGCATCTTTGATGTTTTATAGACCAAATCGTGATGCTAGTGTCAATACCTGAGCAATTTTGTTTCTGTTGAAGTCTGCAAGGCCTTCAGTGTAAACATTGTACAAAACAGGGCGAGACAGGAGAACCCTGAGGTAATCCCATAGAAAGTTTATGAGGCTGAGACGTCCAGTCTCCAAATCGTAGGATGTCGGTTCTCTCCTGAAGTGCGCGCTGATATCCATCGTGTAAGCATCTTGCTGACTCCATAGTCAAGGAGTAGTTCCATGAGAAGCGAAAACTGACTTTGTTTGTATGCATCTTCCAGATCAGTCGCAACAGCTAGTGTTTCTTCCTTTTTTTGGAATCCTTCGTATACTTCATAGGCAAAAATGGCCGCATTTTCCCATGTACTTTTACGTGTTCTGTTGCCTCCTTGATTTGATGGGAGGATTTGTCGACTTTCAAGATCTCTTGCGAGGTTTCTTGCTATGCTGCATACTGTACTTTGTTGGGACCTGGAGCACTACCCTCAGCGCATCTAACTATTGCGTCATTCACTTCAGATACTGTAATCAATGCCAGTCTGAGCTAGGTATTGGTTTAACTTGGTCAAATATTCTTCTTTTTCCTTCAAATTTCTTTGATCACTCTGTACTATAAAACGTTTAAGTAGAGCTGACCCTTTCTCAAAATGTGCCCTTGAGCGTTGTGATCCCATCAGCGTCTAAGATATCTGGGGTTGCGTTTCTTTTGTGTTTTCTTTCCATGCGACTGTAAAAGTGCCAGAACTGAGTCAGTGTTGGGTCATAATTAAGTGACAAACAAAGTTGTTGCTGCTAGGTTTCACTTGCTTCCTCAGCTACTCTTTGGAATTGTTCAGTTTTCTGATTCATGTCTGTTTTAATAGCTAGATCAGGGCAAGGTATTCTTCTTTCTCTCTGCCAATTCTTACAGCCTTGCGTTTCTCTTTCGAAGCTGTTTCCGTGCCTATATTCCACCAAAGGGGTTGAACGAATTGTTTGGTTACAGTATTGTTTCTTTTGCATGTTCTACTCCTTAACGTTCCTATGATATCCCTTCATTGTTGTTATATTGAAAAGGGTCCTTTTGTTTCGTTTGTGTAACTTTTTATAGTTTCTGTAAACTGAACACAACAGGGTAATGATCACTTGCACAACGAAGAAGTGCTTCTACGCTCATGCCAGCTGTGAATCTTGGTCTAATGAGTGCAAAGTCAATGACACTGTCGGTGTCACCCTGCCTCCCTGTATGTGTTGGGGATGGTGATGTCAGCGCACTAAGAAGTACTTCATCCAACATCACTTCCAGCGCAATTCTTGGCGGATTGGTACTATGTTGATCCTACATTTTTTTTTGCATTAAGATCTCCAAATTCATGTTCTATTTCCTCCAGAAAGGTCCAATCTGTTTTTGATGTGTGTTCACCTGGATATATGCATGCATTGATGAGTACAAGGCTTTTCTGATTACCACCCAGTCTTTCAGACACACCGAAACCATTTTTATGGATTTTTGCAGAACATTCAATTTCAATCTTTGAGAACGACCTAAATCAAAAAAAGATACAAAGCATATAAACGTACTCCCAGTTTACCCTGAATACGCGTGAGATATTCCATAAAGAGGAAAAAACCGTCTTGGGCCGGTTTAATCATTAATAATGGCTCTTCTGGTAAACATCGGCCATCGTCTGTGACCTATAATAAACATACTTACATATTTTCAGAAAGATCGGCCAAGAACTTTCTGAGATTTTCCATAAGAAAGAAAAACCATTATGGGCCGTTAGTAACGGCTATAATGGTGAACTTAAACATCCGGCATCATCCGTGACCTATAATGAACATACCTACAAATTTTCAGAAATATCAGCCACGTACTTTCTGAGATATTCCATGAAGAAGAAAAACCGTTATGGGCCGTTATAGCCGTTAGTAACAGCTGTATTTGTAAACTAAAACATCGGGCACCATCCGTGATCCATCATGAACATACCTACAAATTTTCAGAAAGATCGGCCACGTACTTTCTGAGATATTCCATAAACAAGAAAAAAACCGTTATGGGTCGTTATAGCCGTTAGTGACGGCTATAACAGTAAACTAAAACATCGGGCATTATTCGTCACCCATAATGAACATACCTACACATTTTCAGAAAGATCGGCCACATACGTTCTGAGATATTCCATAAACAAGAAAAACCATTATGGGTCCTTGCAACCATAAGTGACGGCTATAACGGTAAATTAAAACATCGGGCATTATTCGTCACCCATAATGAACATACCTGCTAATTTTCAGAAAGATCGGCCATGTACTTTCTGAGATATTCCATGAAAAAGAAAAACCGTTACAGGCCGTTACAGCCGTTAGTAACGGCTATAACGTAAACTAAAACATCGGGCATCATCCGTGACTCATAATGAACACATCTACATATTTTCACAAAGTTCGGCACAGTAGTTTTGTCTGGAGCGAGTGGAACACATTTTGACCACAGACGGACGGGGGACACACACACACACACACACACACACACACACACACACACACAGAGAGAGAGAGAGAGAGAGAGAGAGAGAGAGAGAGAGAGAGAGAGAGAGAGAGCGCGCATTTGTTCCTTCCCATTATAAAGTACTCCCTGTTCTATAAGAGCTGGAGACAAAAAGAGTGTCCAGTCATGGAAATAACATGGCAATCGTACGGTTTTAGCTTTGTTCTGGTGTTTGTTACGTTTTTTAATACATGAAAAGAAGAAGGAATGAATAATAACAGAGGAGAACAAGAGTTACATAATCATATCAATCCACAAGACCAAAAAAAAATGCGATCCAGTGGCAAAAGGTCTCCTTGCTGTTTCTAATGTGTACAACGTATAAACTTGCCTGGCGTTATGACATCGAAGACTGAAAAACGGTTTTCAGACATGCTCATGGAGCAGGAGCATTTGTGTCTGTCAAAACATGGGTGGGAAAGCTAAATTCTGAGGAATCTTGTAAACAGGCAAGTGATTGTGCAAACACGATAGTACAAGCCTACGCTGCAGACAAGCTTGTTTATCAAATCAACCTCTTTAATTGTGCATACAGGAAGATGTTAGCCACAGGCAATTCAAAACTGCGTTCTCCTGAGGAACCGTGCGATTGGTGACAACTGTGATGACGGAGTGGATAACATGATGTGTGTGAGTCATTTGTTTGAAATAATTCAAAGCTTTGCCATATTTAATGCTAACGTGCATCGTAGAGTACAATAATACCAGCACAGACGATCGTTACGGAAAGAAACATATGCACAGCAAATCAATGTTCATTCATTCCGATGACGTGACAAGCGTCCGTATAAGCCCAGACGATCACAGACCAGGGTTTTTTTTTATCCTCCTTTACATGCATGTGCATACATAAAGTAACATTGTCACAGAACAGTGTGTCATTTTTTACGAAGATCTGTGAATCTTCTATTTCATTGAATTAATATAATGGTTATGTCAATTTAACATTGTCGCGCAAGGTTCCATTTCAGGTTACTGTGGTTCTGCCAGTCTTACACACTCAGCAAAAGAAAGGTTTTGATTAAATAAAGACCAGTTCTGTCAGTCTTCATCTGTCACGGAAGATACGGTTCTACTTATTGTTTCTGGCAGTATTTCTCTGACACAGACTAATGTTCTCAGATTCTGCCAGTTGTGCTGTCAAAACAACGTTTGGTGTATTATAAAGGAACGTTTTCAGAGGACACCGGATTTCATATAATTTAAAGTAATGATGGTTTTGCCAGTCTAACATTGTCACAGAAGGTTCCATTTCAGTTTACAGTGGGTCAGCCAGTCTTACACACTCACAGAAAATGTGTTTCGTTTAAATAAGCCAGGTTCTGCTAGCCTATCACAGAACAACAGCAACAAAAAAAACAATGCTTCTCTGCCTTTGTCTCTGTCTGTCTGTCTGCCCCCCCCCTCCCCCTCTCTCTCTCTCTCTCTCTCTCTCTCTCTCTCTCTCTCTTATAGTTTTAAACTTTCACAAAGCATTAGGTTTCGTTTAAATAAAGTCTGGTTCCGTCTGTCTTATACTGTCACAAAGCATTCGGTCCTATTTACGTACATTGTCTCAGAAAAAAAAACATGTGTCATGTGACACTGTTCTGTCAGTATCACACTGTCATTGAATATCGTTTTATTGACATCAACATTTTACCTCTTTTCTTTTTTTGTACATTTTTATTTAACTTTTCACAATGTTTTACACAGTAAAGAAAAAATATAGAAGAAAGGGTAAAGAAAAATAACAACATCTCGTTTCTAAATCCCTCCCCCCCCGTCCCCCCTCCGAACACTCACCCACTCCCTCCCTCCTCACCCACTCCCCCCTCCCCCCCCTCGTCAAGCTGTTGACATGTTGATCAGACATCACTTACACATGTATCTATCTTTTAACATGGTTACAATATGATATACAATAGAGTATTCAGTAAAACAGGCATGATTACATTCATATACAATAGAGTATTCAATAAGACATGCATGATTACATTCATATCAAAGTATATGCATCTCCGGGAAGTATAGAGCATAGGTGGAGAGACCGATAAATATATGCATACAGTGATACAATCGGGAAGGAATACAGACAAAAATGTTGTGGGACAAAATGGGTTGGACGTTAAGGAGCTGAGAAAATGTAGACTTTGTGAACTGTTTCTCAACCGTTATAGTAATGAGTCTCATTGATAGTACTAGTGATAAATTACATTGATAACAAGAAAGGTCTACCACCACACAAACGCTGTTACATGTGATGAAAAGGGAAAAGGTACCAGTACAAGGAGGTTGATTGTCATGCGCCCCAGTCGGGAGGGGCGTGCATGATAAATTATCGGACAACGTAGAACGTTATTGTTAATCATTCAACTATACTTGAATCTTCTAGGGTTGAACTGTAGTGAAAAGGGTTCTGTGGTTGATCATTTTTACCTGAGCGGCGTTCAAGGATTTGCATAAGAAAAGACAGCGTTGGCGGAAAAAAAATAGGAGTGCAGAGTGCAGAGAGAGAGAGAGAGAGAGAGAGAGAGAGAGAGAGAAAGAACAGGGCGCCAGCGGCACTTAATTAAAAGGGAAAAAAGAGAAAAAGAAAAAGAAAAGTTATTCTTAATTGTTTGAGACAAAAGTCTCAAGCTTATTTGTATTGCTGAACTCGTGTTGGCGAGTTTGTGCAGATAGCGTGTAAGTTCTGATAGGCGAACAAACATGGTAATTCTAAAACAAACAAAAAAAAAAAAAAAGTCGAACTTTAAAATGACTTCCAAATTGTACCCCGTTCGCACATCAGGTAGGTAAGTGTTCGCCACCGGAGTAAGAAAGAACATCGTTGGTGAGTCTAATTCTATTCATTCACTTTAATATAAGTTTTTTTTTGTCTCTTTTCAGACGAGAACCCTTTTCCCCTATGACTGGTCACGAGGCTTGTTAGACTGAAGTGCCAGACAAGACTGACACTACTCCTGTGAATTTGGATAAACCTCAAAATTACGCTTTCATGGATGGAGAATACGACGCTCTCTCAAAGAAAAATTGATTTTACCGAAGATGTTTGTGGAAACAAACCCTCAAGTAAGTAAAAGGCTAGACATCCTTTTGAGATGCATTTGTAAGCCAGTGAAAACACTGTGCAGAAAACCCGATATTCACCAAAGACTGAAGCGTGGTTAAATCAGTGTAATGGATAAAAAAAAGTTGTGATATGTTTTGCTTTTTTTCAAAGTATGTAAGAGACGCTGATAGATTTGTGTAGTTTGTAGAGAGCGCCCTATTGTGTAAAGGGACTGTTAGATTTGAATAACGTGAAGAAAACGTAACTGAAGGTACCCTGACTGTGAAAAGGGACCAATAGCCCCGAAAGGTGTTGATTTAATTTTTTGATTGATTTTGGTGATGTGAGTGTCACAAATTGAAAAAAAAAAGTATATATACAAAAACTGTTTTCTATTTTGCATGATCAACTTTGTCTGTTAAAAAATATACCCACCCCCCCCACCCCCCAAAAAAAAAAAAAAAAAAAAAAACAAGTGTAGGCTCGGTCTTTGTATTGAATACAGTTAGGTTGCGCTGCATGCGGATGATCACGACGTTTCTATGTATGCATGGTGTATGCGTGTGAGTTTGGTCGTGTGACAGTGGTGACACCGACTCTCGAGTTCGGCGGTCAAGAATGAATAAATAGCAATCCCTTTTCTTCACCCTCCTCTGTTAAGATGTTTTTAGGAAGCTACGTTTCTCCTTTTGCATTGTTTGTTTTGATTATATTATTCACTGGTTGCGTTGATTTTATTTGTGCCCCCACACATTGATTTGTTACTTGTGTTTAATTAACATCTCTCTGGTTCCTTACCCGAGAGGACGAGTCGCTCATACCTGTCACTTTCTACGATCAAAGGAAGGAAACGCAAGAGTGGGAGGGCTTGTCCTTCCTTTTCTTTCTATCTCACTGACCCCTTAGATTTCCTTCTGCCCCACGTTGTCCCCTGCGTCCCGCTCTCTGTCTGCTGACCTCTTCATTGTCCCCTGCGTCCCGCTCTGTCTGCTGACCTCTTCATTGTCCCCTGCGTCCCGCTCTGTCTGCTGACCTCTTCATCATTGTCCCCTGCGTCCCGCTCTGTCTGCTGACCTCTTCATTGTCCCCTGCGTCCCGCTCTGTCTGCTGACCTCTTCATTGTCCCCTGCGTCCCGCTCTGTCTGCTGACCTTTTCATTGTCCCCTGCGTCCCGCTCTGTCTGCTGACCTTTTCATTGTCCCCTGCGTCCCGCTCTGTCTGCTGACCCCTTCGTTGTCCCCTGCGTCCCGCTCTGTCTGCTGACCCCTTCGTTGTCCCCTGCATCCCGCTCTGTCTGCTGACCCCTTCGTTGTCCCCTGCGTCCCGCTCTGTCTGCTGACCCCTTCATTGTCCCCTGCGTCCCGCTCTGTCTGCTGACCCCTTAGATTTCCTTCCGTCCCTGCGTCCCTGCTCTCTGTCTCGCATAGAGTAGGGGAGTGGAGCCATAGACCAGGTGCGCCACGTCGCATTTTACTTTGTTTCATTATTGATTATTACAGGTAGTTTTTTTGGTTGTTGTTTTTTTGTCTCTTTCCCTGTCCAGTAGGTAGGTTCCCCCTTCTCTGGGACATGGGCGGTAGTCGCCACATGGGTGCTGCTAGATGGCATCTTTCTTTACGTCTTCCTTCTTCCTATCTCAATTTGCAGTAGTAGAGAGCAGGACTTTGAGAATAAGGCTCAGAGGATGTCCATCTTCTTCATAGCCTGCCAGTGCCCAGAGGATATTGTGCAGACAGCACTTGAGCATCAAGCTCTACCAGCCGCACAGAAGCCCTGAGACCAAAGGAAACGGGACAGGATGAGGATCGCGCTGTGGTGGTCATCCCATACCATCCTCACAACCTACCGGTCTGCAGAATCCTGCGTGAAAACTTTAGTCTCCTCCAGCAAGATCCGGACCTCAAACAAATCTTCTCCAAGCCACCGCTGATTGCTTTTCAGAGGACCAGAACCTGCGTGACATGCTTGTGAGGTCCAAGCTTAGACCACAGGCCACCCAGTCAACCTCACCAGGGTGCAGACCTTGTGGGGACAAAAAATGCAAGACGTGTCCATTCATAGACACTCCAACTACAGTCGTGGGACCCACTGGCACATTCACTGTGAGGTCCACTTTCAACTGCCATTTTAGGGACTTAGTGTACGTCTTGACCTGCACCCTCTGCTCCAAGCTGTTTGTTGGGGAGACCTGCTCTCATGGCCGACCGCTTTTCAGAGCACCTGAGGTCGATGAAGCTGGGCCACAACAACCCAGTCGGCCAACATTTTGTTGGTCCGTATCACAGCTTTAGTCCTGCAAAGATATCAGCAGTGTGGCAGAACCCCAGAGACCGTGTGTACAGAAAGTACATGGAGAGCCTTGTCGTCAGCCGCATGGGCACCACACAGCCAGCTGGGATGAATATCAGAGTCACTGACGTCTAGCTGAGCCAGGGCCCTTCTGCCTTAATCTCTCTGTCCTGTCCCTCTTTAGCCCCTGTTTCTTGTTCTTTCAGTTGGCTAAACAGTGAATATTTCTATGTATTCTCCTCCTTATGTGTGTGTGTGGGGGGGGGGTGGTGGTGTGGTGATGGTGGTGGTGGTGGTGGTGGTGGTGTGTGTGTGTGTGTGTGTGTGTGTGTGTGTGTGTGCTGTGTAACTTTTTTGTGGACTTTGATTTTTTAAGATTTGATTAATTTTATACTTGTATTTGATAACCGTACTTGTGGTAAAAAAAAAAATTCTACATCTAATTTGTGGCTTGCGTGCTATAAGGCTAGCTGTCTTGATTTATGGCCTAAAATACTCACATGTGCAACATGTTGATGTCGCTTGCTTATGTCCATCATTTCACTGTTTTCTTTTCCATCTTTTGAAAAAAAAAACGATTATTCGTGTAGTTTTAATTTTTCAGCTCTCTTTTCTCCTTGGAATTTCAAGAATTCCCCTTTGGGAAATTCTTACCCAGGAAGGGGGTGTCATGAGCCCCAGTCGGAAGGGGTGCGCATGGTAAATTAACGGACAACGTAAAAGGTTATTGTTAATCATTCAACTATACTTGAGTCTTCTAGGGTTGAACTGTAGTGAAAAGGGTTCTGTCATTGATCGACTTTACCTGAGCGTCGCTCAAGGATTTGCATAAGAAAAGAGAGCGTTAGCAGAGAGAGAGAGAGAGAGAGAGAGAGAGAGAGATGTGAGAACAGTCCAGCCCAAACTAACAACAATAGCAATTTCAGGAAGCAGTGGACGTTGAAAAGGTCATGTCAGAGAAATATCAGAACCACAAACCAACAGACAAGGCCTGGGGTCAACAAAAATGAAATGGTGATCAAACCAAGAGCGAAAACAAAGAGGAGCCTAATAGTACAAGAATAAAACAAAGAAGACTATACCAGGAGAATCGAGATGGGCATTACAGCAAGATCACAAGTGGCAGTGGACTACGTGGAAAAGAACACTTCAAAGAAGTCTTAGCTGAAGTGAAATATGGCATATGGCATTTTTAGGATCAGCTTCACCCTCAGATCTGTATATGGCTTCCTGCCTTTGAAATCAAATCTGGTGAAATATGGGAAATCAGATGAGCCTACGTGTCCACTTTGCCATAGCAAACAATCGGTGGAACATGTCCTGAGTTCATGTAAGATAGTTTTAACCAGGGAATATACACTTGGATATACAATCAAGTGCTACTGGAGATGGCACATGCAATTAGCACTGCTTGGAGAAACTCTACGCCATGAGAAGCTCCAGCAACAACGTTCCAAACAGCATAAGGCAGCAAATTATGATTTGTAATAATTGTGATATCAAGAACTTGGAAGCTGACTTTACTGTATGGAGTGGGTAATTGGAAAGCATAGCAGAACCTTCAGAAGGGAAAAATCCAAAGATTATTATATATATATTAGTGGCATGGGATCAGTGGCATGACAGTGTAAAAGCGCGGGTGATGTTTTGAACTTGTGACACGAAAGCGAAACCATAGGTAAGCAGTGTTTGAACCCGAACTTTTCTTGTTGATTGGACACTGAGGCACGCGACTGGTGAGAGACACTCACTGTTTTGTAGGACGAGAGCGTTCCCGATAGGTATGGCAGTCCAGGAGTTGCCATACAGGAGGAAAGGGCGCTTGGCTTGGGCCGAGTCATTAGCTAATTTTCAAGCTTGGGGTTGTTAAAGGAAAAGCTAATTTTCTTGCAGCCAGGGAGTGTTGCAACGACTTCCTCCCTCCTGGAAAGTTCATTCCCGCTGGTGGAACTTTAAAAAGGAGAAATATTTACGTGGCAACAGTTTTTAGCATTAAAAAAGAAGAAACGTGAAATGTATTCTCTATAAGCTGCTTTTTTAAAGAAATAAATTGAGCTGCATCTGTGGTGCCATGCAGCTACTAATGTAGTGACTTGAAAAGTTTTGAGTACGCATACAAACAAAAAAAAAACCTATAATATATGTGTTTGGTATATTATAAGATTATCTGTCCAATGTGGTTGAGGGAGCACAAAAAAGTGAATTCTTGTTTCCTCAGTCTCTCCTTTGGATAAATAGAATAGATGCGCGTATGGAGAAAACATGCCATGTGTGTCATTGACTGTTGCAAATGCGGTTTGTGACAGTGGTGACTTCGAAAATTAATTTTGAAAATTTGATATTAAAAATTTGAATTGCCACTCTTTAGAAATTTTATTTTGAACAAAGGCTGGGTTTTGTACCCCTGTGTTGAAATTGAGGAAGAAAAAACTGTTGAACTGATGCTGCATGATGGATAAGACTCTTGATTGTTACCCCATTATTTTTTATTAGCATTCTTAGTATTTGTAATTTTTTTGTATTTGTTATTGTGTATTGCTGATTTGTGTCATGTTTTTTCATGTATTGAATTGTCCAGTTTACGGGAGGTACATTCAGATAGTGGACTGCTTGACAGTTTCCTTTCTCTTCTTACTCCTCCTCGCTATTTTCAGATTTTCGCCTCTGCTCTACTTAAATTTCTCCCTCCTTACTCAAGAAGATGCTCTTATCTAATTTACCAGTTGGCGTACTTGCTTTTTTACGTAGGACTTTTCTGACTAGTGTGTATTGATGCTCCGTTTATTCTAAATGTGTAGCATTTTCTGAAATAACTTCCAGAAATCTTCTAAATTATATTCTTTCAGAGCAATTTTCAAAATTTTGACCTGCTCTCTCTCTCTCTCTCTCTCTCTCTCTCTCTCTCTCTCTCTCTCTCCTCTCTGATTTAAACCATTTTCATGTAATGGTGCATCTGCACAAGCCAATCAGTTGTATTAACTACACTTCGTTCCTGTCCCGTAATTGTTTTTGTTTGTTGGTTTTCTTTTTTTTCTTCATTAATATACTTTTGATTGTCATGTCAAACTTTGCCGCATAATTGTGAAACTGAGTTCGTACTCACATTGCAATTTGTCGTTTGTTTCATTATTATGTTTTTTACATTTCAAATATTCTTTTATTTCACATCTTAATATCTTTCCCCCTCTCCAGTTTGGGCGCGCTATGGTTTGTTGAAACGCCAGACATCCAGCCCTCAAACAATAAATACGTGGAAGAAATCATTGCATGCAACTGCATAGAAACTCATAACAATAATGAATACATAGCAATTTAGAATAAGAGAATGCACAATATAACTAGAGGAAGAGAGTGTGGGAGAGAGGGAGGGATGGAGAGCGACACAAGGAGAGAGAGAGAGGTGGGGACTTGGAGACACAGAATAAAGAGACGGAGTCTCTGACACAAGGAGAGACAGAAGAAGAAGAAGAAGAAGAAGAAGAAGAAGAAGAAGATGAGATGATGATGATGATGATGAGATGAGGAGGAGAGGAGGAGGAGGAGCATATCAAAAATTGGCACATCAAAAACGATGAACTACAATGAAAGAGAGTCGTAAAAGATTAAGTCATGCAGTGATTATAAAAAAAAAGCTGAAAGACACCAGACATGCCCAACTCAGCAGCAAACAATTCCATACACGCCCTCCCCCCCCCCCCCCCCCCCCCCCCCCCCCCCCCCCTCTCAACTTCAAGAACGACAAGAGAAGGAAGAAGGATATCAACACAGGATTACAAAAGAGAGAGATGATGAGAGAGAGAGAGAGAGAGAGGGGAGGGAGGGAGGGAGAGGGAGGACAGTCAGCCAGACTGACAGAGAGAGAGAGAGAGAGAGAGAGAGAGAGAGAGAGAGAGAGACAAAATCTGCCACATCACAAATGACAAAATACAATGAAAGAAGGGTAGTATCAAAATCAAGTCATGCAATAAAGAAGAATGAGCTGAAAACACCAGAATACCCATTGCAGCAAAACAACACCCATCAGCCCCCCCCCCCCCCCCCCCCCCCACACACAAATAAAAGAGAAAAAAGAAGAGTGATATCAACATGGGATAACGAACCCGACTCATGGAATTTTGTTTTCTAATTCAGTTAATAATAACGAGTGATACCTATCTTTGAACATGTTGAGACTGATATTAACGTCGATTTTATTCATAATGGCATTCCACAAACAACTCCCGGAGTAAATCAGACTAGTTTTAAAAAGATCAATTCTGGGACGCGGTGGTACTATCCTAGACGAATGGTTATACTCTTTGTTGGAAACATATTAGTAAGGGAGTGTGGTACTCTTCCGGACAATATTTTGAACATGAAAACAGCTTTGTTATACTCTAATTTCATTTTTAATGGCAAAATATTCAATACCTTATAATCAGACGCTAACAGAGTCGACGGCTTTAAAAGAACCAATTTCAAGGCTCGTCTATGTAGACTTACTAGAGGTTTCATGATATTATTGCTTGCTGAATCCCAAACAGTTGAAACATAATTATGTAAGATTCAATGTAAGCACAGAAGAACATTTTTCGACTGTGTAGATTCAAGAATTTTTTCACTTTAGAGAGTTGATAGATCTTTTTAGAAATAATGTTACATATCCTTGTAATATGATCTGACCATGACAAATTATTATCTATGACAACTCCAAGAACTTTATGGCTATTTGTTTCTTCAATCTTTTTGTCATTTAAGTAAAGAACAGATAAATGATCAGGAAGATTTTGACGTTTTTTGTCGAGTTGTTATAAGCATGAATTTCGTTTTCTGTGGATGTGGACACATGTGATTTAGTTCAGACCAGTCGGCTAAGTGGTTAAGATTTTCCTGAAGAGCTGTTGAGACTTCGACGACATTGGTGCTACTGGTGTGTAAGGTCGTGTCGTCAGCAAATAACTCGCATACTGCAGTAAGAACTAAAGGTAAGTCGTTATGTAAATTGAAATATATAAAGGACCTAGGACAGAACCTTGTGGAACACCGTATTCAACAGAAGAGAAGATGTTTTTTTCCACTAAACGTTACTGATTGTTTTCTACCAGACAGGAAAGATGACATGAGTTCTAATGAATCAGTAGACAAACGATAGATCTTAAGTTTTTTTTTAGGAGTGCATGGTCAAGTACATCAAAGGCTTTAGTGAAATCAACAAAGAGAGCACCAGTGATTTTGTCATTGTTGATATTAGTCAACTATTTGTCAACTAAGGATGTCAACGCAGTATGGCATGAGAAGTTTGCTCTGAAACCTGATTGGTTCGGATGAAAAAGATTGTAAAAATTAAAATGATGGAAAATAGACTTTTAATGTGATTTTCTAAGGGTTTAGACAAGACAGGTAATAGAGAAATAGGCCTGTAATTAGAAGGCTCTGAATGGTCTCCTGATTTATATAAGGGAATAATTTTTTGCAACTTTAAATGCCTTTGGAATTTTGTTTTTTGAGAGGCTGAGTGAGAGCGAATTGCGAGCGAGCGAGCGAGCGAGAGAGAGAGAGAGAGAGAGAGAGAGAGAGAGAGAGAGAGAGAGAGAGAGGCCGAAAGAGAGAGGCCGAAAGAGAGCTGAAGAAAACTGTAGGGCAAAATTTGCTTGAGCTTCGCCGTAAGGAGCTAGAACAGAAGCAACTAGAACTGCAGATTAAACGAGGTTCTGTACATGCAGCTACACAACAAATTTGCAATGGAGATGCCCAGCCTAACCCTTCAATGAAAAGCTCTTATATCCTGAAAATTCCCCTTTTGACGAGAATCCAGACGACATAGATTTGTTTTTATTTTCGTTTCGAAAGAGCTTCTTCTTGTGGTTGGCCACGAGAAAAAAAGGACGTTATATGCAGCCTCGCTATTTAAAGGCAGTGCTCTCACACTGTGCCACAGATTCGCGGCTCGCCAAAGTTTAACGTGGGGAGATCTTATGGGGCACTCCTCAAGAAATTTTATTGTACGGACGAAGGATTTCGGGAAAAATTTCGGTCCGTGCATCCGGAAAAAGGCGAGTCATTTGCGGCATTTTTAATTCGCACCAGAAACCTTTTTGATAGCTGAATTGATTCTCTGGCGCAGAAATTGTTGTTGTTGATAAATTATATGATTGATTATTACGTGACACAGATCCTTCACTGTGAATCAAACATTTAGCCATTTGCTTAAACGAAAGATCTTTTAACAATGCTGAAGACATGTGCAGACTCGCCGATCATTATCGTCTTGTACATCCGGGAAAACATTTTTCGAAGAAATCAGATCATGTTTTGTTTGAGGACAGCGTTGCTTCACCCAAGACAACAATTTTCTCCTGGAAATCATTCCCGTTTGGCCTGGCAAAATTTCGCTGGGGGTGGCCAGCAGCAGTTTGGTCAAACGTGTACACAGTAACAGACTTAGTTTGATCGTGTGACCCCCCCCCCCCCCCCCCCCCTCTTTTATCCCACGTGGAATGTTACCGAAGTTCAAATCATACATTGTCGTGGACGTGGCCAGGCATTTGGTCGTGGTGGTACATCTGATTTCACAAACATTCGCTGCTGGCACTGTGGTTTCAGGTTCCACAAACGGAATGAGTGTCCCTACCAACAGTCTCTGTCCCCTACCCAGACAACTACAGCCAGTACTACTACAACCAGAACGCAAACACAGGATACACAACATGTTTAGTCCCCGACACCTCTGTACAAGAACTGCTTTTTGAGACTTGTTCTGTAAATGGATTTCGTGCTATGCTGTTGGGAGACCCTGGGTGTACTACTGCTGGTGTTTGGAAAGATTTAGTCAGAGATAACCAGTACACTGACGGGATCCAAAAGTGTCATTCTTTTTGGGGACAATCAGAATTTTTCCCTGGCATCTATCCATGTCGCAACCCCATATTTCTCAGGACAGAGTGAAGCCTGTGTCATTGATGACCCAATTACTGACCTTATTCTGGGTAATCTTCCTGGTAGTCAAGGTGGATCTTTTGTCCCTTGTACTGTTAGTACTAGATCAAAGGAAAGGAGAGAAAAGGAAGATCCAAAACCCCTTCATGCCCCTGCCATTCCCCAGCTTGACATTACACTGGATAAACTGGTGCAAATGCAAAAAGAAGATGACACACTTTTTCTTTTTTTTTTTTTTTTTTTCCCAAATTTGGAGCAAATTGTGGTTCCCTTGTCATTACGTGACACTTGTTCTGCAGACTGCTCATCATTCTATGTTTTTCGGGTCATTGTGGTGTAAAGCGTACCCTACAAGTTTTATCTTCATTCTTTTGGCCTGGTGTGAGAGTACATGTGTCCTATTATCGCCAGTCTTGAGACGTTTGCCAAAAAACAAATGCTCATGTTGATTCTGGTTCTAATGCTCATGTACCTGTTGTGGATTTTGGCACAGCTGATGTTTTGTCAGTGAATTGCGTTACATTTTCCGCTAAGTCTGCTTCATGTGTCAAATGATCAAATGTCGTTTTATGTCAAATGATCAAATGTCATGTGTGTCAAATGATTTACCCTGTTATATATGCATTTTCAGTGGGTGTTGCACAGGTTGGTGGTGTTGATGATGTTGTACTGCTTACCCTCTCAGTTCAATGTGAAACATTTGAAGATGAGAAAATTAAGACAATCTCACGATGTCGCAAATGACTCAGTAACGAAAAGTCTTTGGGGACTTTCAAGATATCGTGACAGATAAGCCAGGCGTTGCTTCGGGTGTTGAACCCCACAGAATTCAGTCAATGAACACTCCTGTGCGTGTTAAGCTATATCCCCTCCCATTTGCAAAAAGAAAGACTTTGTTGTTTGTTGTATGTGACACTGGTGTATGCGGTATTGCTGCTCTTCTGTTTGTGTGATTGCGGAGATGGTTTGCTCTGTGATGTGTTCATGATGCATAGCTCTGATTGTTGTGTTCGTGTTTTTTCAGTATTTGATTTCCTTGTCATGACAGTGTATGAGCGCGGTTGATGTTTTGAACTTGTGACACGAAAGGGAAATCATAGGTGAACAGTGTTTGAATCCCTAACCTTTTCTTGTCGTTGGTTGAACGCTGAGGCACATTATTAGTGACAGAAGCTCACTGTTTTGTAGGACGGGTGTCCTGATATGTAGGGCAGTCCAGGAGTTGCCATACAGGAGGAAAGGGCGCTTGGCTTGGGCCGAGTCGTTAGCTAATTTTCAACCTTTAGGGTTGTAAAAGTAAAACCTAGTTGTTCCTTTGCGAACAGGGAGTGGTCGATTTTCGATGCTGTGCAGACTGAAGTCTGCCAGGGATTCTTTTGGTTAAATTATTGATTCCTTTTTTTTGGTGCTGTACCAATCTCTGCACCACCTCAGAGGCAGTGTACCCACGCCGCTCTCATTCCGACACCCCATCCACAGCCACAGCCCGGTCGGTCCCACCACAGCCCCGGCACCGGCAATCCACTCGGGGTAGTCAATGTCAAGTCGTCAAGAGGCAACCCACCGGATACTGCACTGCTGGTGAGTCACTTCGGTGGTGTTCAGTGGCGCCTGCTCTGATCTAACATACGCACGACACCACCTACTAAGCCCCCTACTGACGACAATAATTGCTTAGTTGTGGAGCCGGCATGAGTGAGCTCTCCCTCCGGAGG
>JADBJO010014266.1:7500-10272 GCA_016801955.1 Conus betulinus | reverse complement strand
TCTATTGGAACTACGTAGTAAGAGTGTATGTAATGGAACAGAGGAGTCAGTTTATTGCAAATGCTTGCATGCACACGCATTTCGACAGTAAGTGTGTTTAAGAATATGTGTGCGAGAGTTAGTAAGTACATGCTAGTGTGCATGTGCATGCGTGCGTGCGTGTGTGTGTGTGGTGTGTGTTGTGTGTGTGTGTGTGTGTGTGTGTGTGTGTGTGTGTTGTGTGTGTGTGTGTGTGTGTGTGCGTGCGTGTGTGTGTATGTGTGTGTGTGTGTGTGTGTGTGTGTGTGTGTGTGTGTGTGTGTTTGTGGTGATTTATTGTCTGATTCTTAGCTGTGTTTACCAATGATTTATGTGTCTCTCCTCTTCTCTCTCTCTCTCTCTCTCTCTCTCTCTCCTCTCTCTCTCTCTCTCTCTACTCTCTCTCTCTCCTCTCTCTCTCTCTCTCTCTCCTTTTTTGCTTTAAAAAAAATCAACCATGATCCATCACGTCAAAACTCTATCGGGATACATGAATTGAACAACAGTAAATAACAAAGTTGAGAAAGTTGAGAAAGAGAGAGAGAGAGAGTGAGAGAGAGAGAGAGAGAGAGAGAGAGAGAGAGAGAGAGAGAGAGAGAGAGAGAGAGAGAGAGAGAGAGAGAGAGAGAGAGAAGCTATAGGTATTGAGGTATGCTAAACGGAGGGAGAATGCCACATCATAAACATACATTGACATAGCTGAAAGTGTTTTCAAAAGGCAAATCAGTTTTTTCTTGTGTTTTTTTTCTTCTATTTTACATGTAGTATAAACTGTGTAATTTAATGTAACTACTTTTTTTTTTCTTTTCTGAAGACTGGTTTTACTTTTATGTCATTTAAAAGTGGACGTGTGAATGTGTAATGTTTTTGACTTCGCAAAGAAACATTTTTACTCGCGCTGATCTACTTATAGCGTAGAACATTTGGTGTATATCACGCATGTGTGGCAGCTGCATGGATTCATGATCTAAAACAACCCAAAAGAAAAATCGGCAGTTATTTTAACGCCCATGAACGTAGACACTTTCCCGTTGTAAGTTTCACAAAAAAAGGTATGAAATCATTCTTATGGTTAGAATGCAAACTCAATGTATGAAAACCAGTTTTGGAAAATTCTGACCTTTCAGATCTTGTGTCAGTTTGGATGTGAAATATCTGATGGAAAACTACAGCTTGCAGTAATAAATCTGTAGACCGCTCAGCCCGAGTGCAATAGTAGTAGTATTTATATTTAATTAACAACCAACGGCGGTTCGCACCAGTCTCTGGTGTACAATATAAGAAAGAGCGCTACAACAGATGCCGCCACCACCACCACCACCCTCTCTCTCTCTCTCTCTCTCTCTCTCTCTCTCTCTCTCTCTCTCTCTCTCTCTCTCTCTCCAAAGGCATGTGGTCACAATCAACAAGTTCACCCACACATAACTTACAATCATTGAGAAGTGTTGCAAACATATCACACGACATTATAAAATAATCATTCACACTGCTGCCACACTCAGAGATGTATGTGTAGCAACCTTTGAGGTCGCCCTGACACAAACCATTTAAAATGCACAAATCCAATGCAGTGCACATATTTAGTAACATCTTACCATAACTATTTAACACGTTATCTTCTGAATTTCTGCCTACGGGGTATGGACCACTCAGACATTGGTTTCAAAAGAAAATACAGTTTCATCTAAGTCTTGAGAAATGTTGGAAGTACGACCATTCATATCACCACTTAATATTATATACATGTCACCAATAGAAAAGCAAGCAGTCACATACAAAATCTTCAAGTAAAGCAATACCATTGTCATGATCAGTGAAATAGTAATATGGCGACCTTCTGGCGGTACATATGAACACACATACAAGACATGTTTAATTGTACCCAAAACAGATTTATTAATAATGAAAAGGCAAAAAATGTGTGACTGAATCTCCAGAGGCTTTACGAGTGAACAGAATTCTTTTCTAATCAGACATACTAAGCCCCAGAGATCGCCTTCCACGAGACGTAAGTTTTATGGCTGGTTTACACATTTTTTCATAGCCAACAAAAACAGACGATTGGAAATCTTCCATAAACGTTTCACTTAGGCATACACAATCAAAAGAAGTAACAAATGAAATAAAATCTTTATCAGATACTTTAGAGAATAAACCATTTACACCCCAGTGAAGAAAAGAAAAAGTTTTTGATTTATTGCCAAGAGAAGGAGAATTTAACACATTCCTATCAACATGATCAGGTGACACAGTACACACATCTTCGGAAAACAAGTCAGACGGGTTTTGTGACACAGATTCAGAAACATTTGAAACACTATTTACATTTTCAACCTGAGCAACGGTTGAAGGAAGGACAGAACACACCGCGTTGTTACCTGTGTCATGGATAGCACGTGCTGGCAGCGTGTCAGCCACACCACGCTGTGGCAACACAAACCGGAATCGGATGAAAGCACTGCCAAACAGTTCGCTTTGTATTTGTATAAAGCTTTCAGAATGCGAAATGATGTGTTAAGATAACAAATGTTAAGTTTGTCAAATTGAGTTTCCATTGATGAATTGCGTGATTTGTCATTTAATTACTCCCTTCTAAGGGGCTATGGCCTTTAGGAATAAACATCTGCATCTGCATCTGCATCTGCATCTGCTTCCCTCTCTCTCTCCTCTCTCTCTCTGTGTCTCTGTCTCTCTCCCCTCTCTTTCCCTCTCTCCCCCCCCCCCCCCCCCCCCCTCTCTCTCTCTCTCTCTCTC
>JADBJO010014266.1:0-2500 GCA_016801955.1 Conus betulinus | reverse complement strand
CCTCTGAAGACCAACAACCGATACGGTTCATAAAATGATGTAATCAGGAAAAAATCAGCATTGTCATGTGACGTAGCCTCACATCAAGGCATGTGACGCTCCATCACATGTAGTCTAGTGATATGAATCATTTCCTTATGCCACAACAAAAAAGGAAGAATATTCATGTGGCTTGACTAGTGTAGCGGGCGTCCCCAAATAATTGTGAGAATTATTCATTAGATAAACGAGGGTGGTAACTAGGTGAAAGTGATCACTGAGAGATAGTTTTAATAAGGGCTGGTAAGGTGGTGATAATGTGTTTTTGAACACTGAGTATGCACTCAGTAGGAGGGAGTAAAAGAATCAGTTCTAGCCAGCAGATGGCCTAGAGACTCGAACCTGTCAGGACGTTGTCAAGGGGTCCTCACCACTGACCAGTCATTAGCAGGTGAGCTATAGAAAGTTGGGGAAAGCTACGGGGGAAAACCTAAAGAAAAGAAAAAAGAATTCGTATGTTGAATTGGGAAGCAGGTTACTTACACGAACCTTATTCATGTTTCAGCCCCTCACCCTTCACTCTTCACCCCACCAGCTATTCCTCCTCTGAGACGGGTGGTTAACGATGGCCATGGTGTGGGGTACACACCGGTAGTTCAGCCTCTGCAATTTAAGACTCCAGGTAGAGGAGTTTGGATCACATCATTTCTCCAGTGACAGGAGAATTCAAGGGGGCGACATGTTTTCTGATACAGAAAGGGCATTATATGGAGTGAGTCTTATCTCTGATGCAGGTATGGCATCATGATTGCAGGAATTATTTATTTCCTGGTCTGGATCTTGGGCCAATGATATGTGAAGGCCATGACTTTATAGTCTAAGAGGTTGTGAATATTCTTCCTTCGGCAAAAAGGAAGAAACTTGTAAGAATGTACTGATTTCAATTCGTAACCTGATTTATCTCTCAGTGTGAAGAGAAGAGAGATACATGTATAGAATCTGTTTATTAATTGTTCGATTCATTTAGTGAAGTGCCTTCCCCAAAGGAGAGGGGGAGATGAACGAACATTCGGTAGTGTGCCTTTTGGTTGATTGGAGGGATTGCGTGTGAGTATGGAGTAAAATGCTGTCATGAATGCGTGTGTGCTTAAGTGACAGTGTGACAGTGGTGACTACGATGAAAGAAAAAAGGAAAAAGGAAAGATTTCTATTTGTGCCCTTGGGGCCTGTAAAAGAGGGTTATATTTTCATTAAAAAAAGAGAGGATTTTGATTTGTACCCTCAACGGTTTGAGGGAAGAACAAAAAAAAATTGTTCATTATTTATTGTGTATAATATTTGCATTTTGTTTTCTATTTCTATGTGTGTTTCAGGTGGTTGAGATTTTTTGTTTTGGTTGCTCTACTCCATTAAAGTCGTCGGACTATCAAAATGCTACTCCGTTAAGGTTCTTTTTGGGTAGGATTTTTTTTTTATCCTTCACCACCTCAGGACTGATAGCCTCAACCTCCTCTTGCTCGTACCTGGCAGCAAGGGGTCAGGGCGTTGAGGAGTCGCTGTCCTTCCCCCAGAGATTACATTTTGTTTTGTCCACTTCCCCAGGACTGATAGCCCCAACCTCTTCCTGCTCTGATTTAGCAGAGGGGCATGGCGTTGGGGAGTCGGTAGTCCTTCCCCTCTCATAAATATCCATTTCTCTCCCTTTACGATCGTTTCATTTTGATTTTTCCCCTTACCCCTCTGAGTGTGGGATCGACTTCACCCATCACGCAACGAGTGTAGATGGTTGAGTTGATTCACGGGAGACAGTGATCACTAGGATGCTGTCTGAGGACTTCTTTTACTTTTCTTGATTTCTTCTCACTATTCCGAACCTGTGTATCCTTTCATCTCCTTTTCACCCCCTTTTTCAAAACCTCTAAACCTTCTCTTCAATAAGCTCCTATCCAGTTTCTTTTCAACATTTTTCATCTTTTAGGTAGGATTTCCGCTATAGTTGTGTTTTTCTCCCCCTCCTTTTAATTGCTTGTTAGTCCATTTTTTTTGTAAATTCATTTGCATTTATCGTAAAAGGCGATACATTTGTTTTGTAAATTCATTTGAAATGAAGTAAGAAAGAAAGACTGACAACAAGAATATTTAAAAAAACTGAAACCTTATAAAGTATTTATTTCCAGCAAAAAAAAAAAAAAAAAACAACAACAAAAACTTTAGTATTGTGTGTGTTTTTTTTCTTTTCTTAGGAAAAACACAGAGATTAGCATTGAACTCATTTCTTTTTAAATTCTAAATTGATAGCTGTTTTTGAAAGGAAATTACTTTTGGAAAAATACATTCCTTGGGTTTCGTATCTATCCTGTTTTCTTAAGCTGTTTTTTGTTTACACCGGAAATTGAATTCTTCATTTGTATATACTATAATTACGTTTTTGTCAAACATATAAACACCATCATTTATCGCCTTATTTTTATTCATACTTAGAAATTGTATTGTGTCCTATATCTGTTGACGGTTCATTATG
>JADBJO010014265.1:45000-48417 GCA_016801955.1 Conus betulinus | reverse complement strand
ACACCCCACACACTCCACCCTGCTCCTCTCTCTTCTCTCTCTCTCTTACCTCTCTCTCCTCTTCTGCCTCGTCTCCTGGAGTTCGAACCTTCTCAGAGCCGCTCTCAAAGTAAGGTGACTGCAGGTGGAAGCGGAAAAAAAGCAGCCACATGAAAAGAAGATGGACAGTTCCGCGGAACGAAAGAGACAAACACATTACACGACAGAACACGACGCGTTTCGACCTCTTTGGTCTTCTTCAGGGAAGATCAACAACATTCAGGACAAAGAAAACGAAGAACGAACGATCACGCATCTTCTTAAATCAGGCGCAAAATAGACGTTGAATGAAAACGAGGCTGCTGGTCCTGTAGTGATTGCTTGTTCTTCGATTTCGTTGTCCTGAATGTCGTTTCTCTTGCCTGACGAAGCCCCAAACAGGTCAAAACACAGGTCAAAACACAGGTCAGTGTGTGTGTGTGTGTGTGTGTGTGTGTGTGTGTGTGTGTGTGTGTGTGATTTCTTGTAATGTGTTTGTCTCTCTCTCGTTTGGTGGAACAGTACAGTTATGTTGTGTCTTTATCACAGTCTACATTTGTGTGGTGTGTGTGTGTGTGGGGGGGGGGGGGGGGGGGGGGGGCTGGGGGGGGGGGGGGGGGGGGGGGGGGTTAGGTTTCTGACTGGAGCTTCTTCTTCCATGACTTTCGATCTGGTTCAACATCTATGCACGCTGAAACAGCAGACAAGGATGACCCACATGGAAGAGGAAGCAAAGGGGGACTACTTTCGACTCTTTCCAAAGCTGCTATTTTTGACTCTGTCCAATGCTGCCATATTGAAGAGGAAGCAAAGGGGGACTATTTTTGACTCTGTCCAATGCTGCCACATTGAAGAGGAAAGCAAAGGGAGACTATTTTTGACTCTATCCAATGCTGCCATATTGAAGAGGAAGCAAAGGGAGACTATTTTTGACTCTATCCAATGCTGCCATATTGAAGAGGAAGCAAAGGGAGACTATTTTTGATTCTATCCAAGGCTGCCGACCTCTGAAGAGACTTCACAGGAATCTCGAGAATAAAAAATGAGAGGAATTTCTGACAGGTAAGAGGAATACATATGCTATCGCGCACCCCGAAACAAAACAAAGACTTTCCAGGCACTTGATTTTCTTTTCTTTTTTTTTTTATTTTTAAGTCAGATGCTTTCATCGAATCACAGTTTCAGCCAATACATAGTTGCTGTGTTATATTATTTTTAAGCACACTGTCACTACACTTCATTTTTATGATCTGGTTCAGGTTCGCACTTCACGATCAACAGTGACTCTGCACCCAAGGAGGGATCAAGATCTGTACGATTCTTTCCGATCGATCAGGGTGAAACGAACACCTCCACAGCCGAATTGGGATCAGCAGTATTTTGATCATGGCAGCAGAAAGCAACCTGAACCTGCGCTTCTGTTCTTTCTTCGTCGTCGTCGTCTTCTTCTTCTTCCACCTCCTCCTCCTCCTCCTCCTCTCCCTCCTCCTCCTCTTCTTATTCTTCTTTCTTCTTCTTCTTCTTCTTCCTTCTTCTTCTCCTTCCTCCCCCTCTTCTTCTTCTTCTCCTTCTTTCTTCTTCTTCTTCTTCTCCTCCTCCTCCTTCTCCTTCTCCTTCCTCTTTCTCCTTTCTCTCCTCTTCTCCTTCCTCTTCTTCTCTTCGTCTCCTTCTCCTTCTTTTCCTTCTTCTCCCTTTCTCGTTTCTCCCTCTTCTTCTCCTTCTTCTTCTCCTCCTTCTTTCTCTCTTCTTCTCTGCCTCAGAGTTAATTGGTTCAGCAGGTCGTTTCGACATGATGGCGGCGGAAGAAGATGAGCCAGAAGTAATTATTCAAACAGCTCTTTGATAAAAAGGCACAGCAGATGTGCTAAGCGCGAATAAATGCGCGCGCGCGCTGTGCGTGCGTGCGTGCGTGCGTGTGTGTGTGTGTGTGTGTGTGTGTGTGTGTGTGTGTGTGTGTGTGTGTGTGGGTGTGTGTGTGTCTGTGTTTGTGTGTGTGTGTGTGTGTGGTGTCTGTGTCTGTGTGTGTGCGTGTGTTAACGCGAGCAGGATTTTTTTTTCTTTGTCAAGCGTAATAGCAGAATGACGTGCGTTTAAGCATAATAAATTCCAGAGAAAAACGGGATGTTTGGCAGCTCTACTGTACCCTATACCATGGAAACGACATCACAGTATGATAAGTAGCGAAAACTGTCATCTGTATTTTGGGCGTCTTCGTCGTAACATTTGACCAACACTACAATTCTTGAATGTGCTGTGGGCTTTAAATGGAAGAACTGGAGGGAGAGGGGTTTGGGGAGGGAGGGGGGGGGGAGGAGGAGGGGGGGGGGTTGGGACGGGAAGGGCGGGGGGAGGGGGGAGCCGCACAGATGCACTTCATCAACTGAATGAAAGTATCCCTGAGAGTGCTGTTCACAAAGTTTTTGACCAACATTGCAGGTGTCAGTGTCTTTCGGGACTGTGTGGTTCCCGGGACATAAAACGAGCAATGTAAACAAACATAGTCGAATATTTTCGAGCGGCAGCTCTTTTAAAGAGCAACAGATTGTGTAGTGACGTCAAATTGTGCATTAACTTCGTTGGGTCGACGCAAAAAATAAAAATTGCGCCATGACAGACATGTCATCACCTGGGGATACAAAAAGTCTAAAACACCATCCTGTTGTTATTATTTCGTCACTACCCACCCCAACCCAAGTAACAATACACACACACACACACACGCGCGCGCGCGCGCGCGCGCGCGCGCGCAAGTAAATACTACCAAAACTCCTATGGCGTCTGATGATATACGACATCTGCACCAGCATAGTGGAGGCAATGGAATCCAAAATCAACAAGTTCACAAGGAAATGGCTTGGTGTCCCACCCTGTCTGACTGACATAGCGCTGTACTGTCGCCAAGCAAAGCTGAAACTACCACTGAAATCCATCCTGGAGGAATACAAAGCAGGGAAGATCAGACTTCAAAGCATGCTGGAGGACTCAGGAGACAAGGTGGTAGAAGCAATCAAGCCCCAGCTGAAGACAGGCAGAAAATGGAAAGTTCAAAAGGCGATGGATTCTGCAAAAGAAAGTCTCAAGATCAGAGAAATAACAGGACACACACAGACCAACAGACAAGGACTGGGGGTGACCAAAACTGAATGGTGGTCAAAGGCCAAAGGAAAAGCCAAAAGAGATGATGATTCAGGAGATGAGAAAAGAAGAAGACCACAAAAGATTCCAAAAAGCAGTCCAGCAGAGCCAGCAAGGGCAATGAACAACGTGGGAGAATGCACTCCAAAGAAGTCTCACTTAGAATGACATTTGGCACATGGCCCCTCTCAGGATCAGCTTCATTCTCAGATCTGCATATGACCTTCTGCCCTCAAATGCAAACCTGGTGAAGTGGAGAAAAAC
>JADBJO010014265.1:22500-35000 GCA_016801955.1 Conus betulinus | reverse complement strand
TCTGTCTGTCCCTCTCTCTCTCTCTCTCTCTCCCTGTCTCCGCTCTCTGAACCCTTTGACTCCTCTCTCTGACTAGTCCTCTCTGCTCTCTCTCTACTCCTCTCTCTATTCCTCCTCCCCCTCTCCTAGGTTCTCTTTGCTGTCTGCTCTGGGATCTGTGACACACCTATCTCTCTCTCCTCTCTCTCTGATTATCTCTCTGCTCTCTCTCTCTCTCTCTCTCTCTCTCTCTCTCTCCTCTCTCTCTCTCTCGCCCCATCTCTATCTTTGTCCATCTATCTATCTGGTCTCTGTCCTAATTTGTGTCTGTCTGTCTGCCTCCCTCGTGTTCCTCTGTATTTGTCTCTCTCTCTCTCTCTCTCCCTCCCTCTCTCTCTCTCTAGGTCCTCTCTCTCTCTCTTCTTGACCATCCCCCACCTAATCATTTAGCTCCTCTCTTCCATCGCTCAGTCACGTCCCTAACCTAACCCTAACCCATCCTCTAGCTCCTAAAGTTTTCCCATCCTAGCCCCCCTCCTCCCCCTCCGTTGTCAATGTAGATTCCAGTCTGTCAACTCAGGAAATCAACTCGAGTCATCTTTGTCATGCTTTTTCACCTTTCCGTCCAACGATCCCACAACACTTCTCGTCTGCTCGGCGTTTCTTGACGTGTGAACACTAGCCCCTTGCCCAGCTGAGACCTATTTCGCTGTAGAGCATTCTTCAACGATGCACGGTAGTCTCTGATTATTGTGAGGTAAGCCATCTTACTTTGTTCGTGGACCCTCTGGCATAAGAATTCCGATTCGACCCCCTCAGTGTGTGTGTGTGTGTGTGTGTGTGTGTGTGTGTGTGTGGTGTGTTGTTGTGGGGGGGGGGGGTTGGGGGGGGGGAAGGAAGTGGGGCGGCGCGTGTGTGTGTGTGTGTGTGTGGTTTGTGTGTGTGTTGTGTGTGTGTGTGTGTGCGCGTGTGTGTGCGCGCTTGGTTGTTTACTGAGTTGCTTGTTTTGAATTAAACAACGTGGAAAGAGATGGAAAGAGGCCAAGACATCAACTGACTCCAGCTTTAATAATAGCGCTGACTGGGATCTACGGGTGCAGACTGGATGCATGTCACCAATAGTAGTGAAAGGCCTATGACAAACAGCGATGACACGTGGTCTAAGAGCAGGGACATGAAGATTAATCAAAAACCTCTCCTCTCTCTCTCTCTCCTCTCTCTCTCTCTGTTTGTCCGTCTGTCCGTCTGCTCCTCTGTCCGTTTTGTCTGTCTGTCTGTCTGTCTGTCTGTTGTCTGTGTGTGGTGTGTGTTGTGGTGTAGTGTGTTGTGTGTGTAGTCTGTATTACTTGTCCTTCCGTCCATCCTCTCTCTCTCTCTCTCTCTCTCTCTCTCCCTCTCTCTCTCTCCTCTCTCTCTCTCTCTCTCTCCCTTCTCTCTCTCTCTCTGAGAATCATAGGCAAGGTTTGGGTTAGAGTGTGTGCTGTTTATTTTTATTTCTCTGCACCCCCCCTCCTCTTCCTCCCCTTCTCCTCCCCCCCCCCCCCCCCCCCCCCCCCCCCCCACCCCCCCTCTTTTATCGCGGTGATTCACGGGCCTGTCTTTATTATTGTTCAGGAAGATATACATGTGCGCATGCGCGCTAGCGCTCAGGTATTGGGTGTGTGGTTGTGTGTGTGTGTGCTGATCATGTTAGCTACTGAACTCTTGTATTGAAAAAAAAACCGTGCATTTTAAATAGGCTTTGTTGGGTTTTTTTTTTTTTTGTTTTTGTTTTTTTTTTTGTTTTTAATTCAGTTGTTTACGTTTTAAGTTTGGTGTTTCATTCTTTCAGTTCGGTCCATGGTTACGAGTGAAGAAGCTTTGAATAAAGCAAAATGTATTTTGCACTTACACCGGGTGTTTGTTTTGTTTTGTTTTGTTTTTTTAACCATCATCTCCTCGCTCTCTCTCCATCTCTCTTCATCTCCCATCTCTATCCTCTCTCTCTCGAGAGAGGGACTCCTCCTCGAGAGAGAGAGAGAGAGGAGAGAGAGAGAGAGAGAGAGTTGTACATATGAAGAAAGTCACTGATACACAATATACGAACCCTCGTATGTTGAACTTTGATATTGTAAAAACAATTTATAATAGCGTTGGGTTGGCTATTTTTCATAAAGTGTCACTTTCGTTTAGAAAGATGGTTTTTCGTTATACTTTTGTTTCATGTTAGTAACTTATGGTAGGCAGGCACTCAAGGTCTGACCAGCGCGTTGGGCTAATATGTAGGTCAACATCCGCTGAGTCGTAGCCACGAGAGGCTCTCTTTTCTATTGTCTCATCTTTGTTGTTCATTCATTTATCCATCAGCTTCAAATCATGCGTAATGTGTTCTCAAAACTTAGCGGATGTGGTGTAGCGTATATGGACTAGTCCGCACGCAGTGACGCCTCCTTGATGAAACTGAAACTGAAACTGAAATCTCTTTCTGAGACACAGTGGCTTTATACGCCGATAATAGTTGTTTTCTTTCCAAAAAACAACAACAACAACAACTTAAAAATCATCTACATCCTCCAGGAAAACGGGTCTAAGCAGTTGACCCTGGAGATCACAAAGTATTTTGCTTGAGATAACAACAACTGTATCTCGGGGGGGGGGGGGGGGGGGGGGGGGGGGGGTGTTTGTTTGTTTGTTTGTTTTTCACGTAAAGATCACAAATTTAAAGGACAACTGCTATAAAACACTGGTTAGACCAGTACTGGAATATGGTTGCTCAGTCTGGGATCCTTACCATCTAAAAAGATTCAGAAGAGAGCAGCAGCACGGTTCGTAACAGGGAACAGAATGGAAACCCTTAGAAGAGAGAAGAGCTTTTATTAAACTTAATACCTTCTTCAAAGGCAGAGCTAAACTGATTGATATCCCAAATGGAACAACTAGTATTTAATAAAAAGTAGCACCAGGAGTGGCGGTCAATCTTATACCATACCTACATCAAATATTGACAGCCATTTACATTCATTTTTATCCTAGTTCTGTAAGGGCTGTGGAACTCACTGCCGAGTGCCATCAAGATTGCCACAAATGCAGTCTCTTTTAAAAATCAAATTGATAAGACAATCTTGAGATCTGCATATTGATTGACTTTTCTATTTTAACTTTCCCATATATTTTATGGTTACCTAGGCCTTAACCTGGCCATTGCGCGCTGGTGACCTACTCATTGTTGAGTGAACCAGTCTTTTAGGGAAAAGAAGAAATGCTTGCCCTATTTCTTCAAGAAAAAAAAAACATGTATGTATCAGTGTTATTCACAAGGATTACAGATTGTTTTCCTACACTCACTGAGGAGATCGAAGAAAGTAGGAAAACACTTACGATTCTCAGGAGTACAAACTATTGTCCCTACTTTATCAACCCTTTTTGCGTTTGCCATGGTAAACGGCGATCACAGCTCTTTTCTCTAATAACGACATAGCTCTGTTCTCTGTTAATGTGTGTGTGTGTGTGTGTGTGTGCGCGCGCACGCGTGGATGGGCATGGGTGCAGGCAAGAGGGGGGGGGGGGGAGGATGGGGGGGGGGGGGAGGGGGTCGTGCAAGCAAACGTAGCGCGATTGGTGATGAACTCCCCTGTCGCCACACCCCCTCCTCTCAGCCACCTGATTATTCCTGGCGATGTGTTCTCCCTCCCCCCCCTTCCCTCTCTCCTCCCCCCAACTGCTCACCGAAGGCCTAAGGCAGCTGAAGCATGGTCTCCAATGGTTTAGAATGCCTGAAGAGAGCAGGAATGCCGCTGGGCTCCTCCTCACCAATCAGATAACGTGACTCTTTTCTTAGCGCATGATGGCAGAAGATGATTGGAAGGGATGTTCTTGTAATGATAGCTGGCCGTTGTTATTAAAAAAAAAAGCGTTTCTTTGGTTTCTAGCGAAGATCGTGTGCACGTGAACTGGATAGACACAGACATGGGGATTAGATCGTTGGAAATGGTGTGCTGTGTGTTCACTGTTGTCACGTTTATTTACGAACGTATGATATGCCTCTCTCTCTCCTCTCTGGTGTGTGTGTGTCTTGTCTGTGTGTGTGTGTGTGTGTGTGTGTGTGTGTTGTGTGTGTGCGTGCGCGCGCGCGCAGGCGCATACACACACACACACATACACACGCACGCACGAACGCACACACACACACACACACACACACACACACACACACATATATAATATATATATATAGATATAGATATAGATTACACACACACACACACACACACACACACACACACACATATATATATATATATAATATATATATATATATATATATATATATATATATATATATATATATAAATATAAAATACCACTAAAATGCCTAATAAATTCTCAAAATACTCGACCCTTGGGGAGCAACATCTGTTAAAAACTCGGATGGTAAAAGGAAGTTTTAAAAATCGACAGCTCTGTTTCGAGCGCTGGCTCTCGTCAGACGAGACGAGACGAGAGCCAGCGCTCGAAACAGAGCTGTCGATTTTAAAATTCCTTTTACCATCCTATTTTTCGAGAATGGCTATCCTCATATATGGTTTATATATTATATATGCCGTGTGTGTGTGTGTGTGTGTGTGTGTGTGTGTGTGTGTGTGCAGACAGATAGATAGATAAACATATTTAAACAGAGCTGACCACTCGGACTGTTGGACATTTTTTTTTTTTTTTAACCTCCCTTGCATCCCTGAACAGATCCTCAAGCATAGGTTCAAAGGCTTCCCTCTACATCTTATACTCTTTGTACAATGATTTTAGCTTTTCAGCGGCTCATTTCCTTCTCACACTTTCCTTTGTTTCACTTTTCCATCTTCGATGGCTGCTTTGAGGTGCTGTTGGAGGTTTTTTTTTTTTTTTTTTTTTTTTTTTTTTTTTTTACCCTTGGTGGTGAGAACTCCACAGAATTATGGACTGTGGTGTATCTCCATTTGATGCCATGGAAGCATCAGATCAGCAATCCACCGTGTCTGCCTGATGAGTCCGATCCAGCGGACGAAAGGCCCAGGAGCAGGCAACGCGAATAGATCCGTCTTCAAAAGGGTGCAATTGGTTCCTATATGCTGCTAGCAACATTTACAGTGTAACTTGCTAATTCAATGAACTTATGTCAGTTGTCTCCCTTTAGTTGCTCCCCCACCTTCCTTTCTACCTTTCTTCTTGCTTTTTGCTTGTATCTTTACCAAATCGTGAATGTGATGATGGGAGAATTGTTAGTCTGCATTGCATTTTTTTTTTTACTAAATTGTTTATATGTTGACGTATGTCCACGCGCCACATGCATCTGTGTGTGTGTGTGTGGTGAGCACAAACGTGTGTGTGTGTGTGCGCTCATGCGTGTGCAATAATGTAATAACGTAATTGATATTTTTGCTTAGTGACTGACTAATTCAGCATGTGGATTTTTTCAGGGTGTTACTGTCGCTTGCAAATAAATGGACTTTTGTATTCTACTTGACTAGTTCAGAATTTTTTTTTCAATTATTTGCTAACCTTCTCCTCACCAAACGCCCCTTTCCCCTCCCCCGCTCTCCCCACCGGGCCTCTGCCACATTACCTGTTGAAGTATGTGTTTGTTTTTTCCACATTATTGTTATTGACAACTTGCTTAAGTGAAAATAATTCTCTTGTATGCGATTTAGAAAAAAAAAAAAATTAACAGGACATCAAACAAAAAATGACAGAGAGAGAGAGAGAGAGAGAGAGAGAGAGAGAGAGAGAGAGAGAGAGAGGGGAGGAGAGGAGAGAGAGAGAGAAGGGGAGAGAGAGAGAGAGAGAGAGAGACAAAGGGAGAGAGAGAGAGAGAGAGAGAGAGAGAGAGAGAGGTGCAGAGCATTCTGATACGGTCATCCCACGTGTAGTCCATCAGCGTCCCCAACGAAGCATGAAAAAGCGCATCGTGCATACACAAATATGCACTGAATTAACAACTGCACACTAACACACACACCACACACACACACACAACACACACACACACACACACACACAGAGAGAGAGAGAGAGAGAGAGAGAGAGAGAGAGAGAGAGAGAGAGAGAGAGAGAGAGCGAGCGGCGTGGACATAGGTGCGTTCTATTAGCGCCCCAAATGATACCAAAACAAAACCCAGTGTGCCAGTAAGCAGCCAAGGCACACTGCTGTTACGTCTTGCTCCAAATGCTTGACGACCCGTATTCCCCGGACACACTTATGGAACCAGAGGGCCACGCGGGAGAGCGCAGACCACTACCGCACAAACATCAGTTGGCCGGTGTGGGAAGTAACCACCGATACGACCTGAAAGAGTTGCTTCCCGTGACACACACACGCACTTAGTGGCAAACGTTAGAATGTTAATGGCAGCAAGCGAATGTCATCTGGTTAAAAACACACAGACAATACGTGGTGAGTACGAGTCAGATTGAGAAATAAAATTTAAAAAAAAAAAAGGACAGTGGGGAAAAATTGGAGAACAGAGGCACCACTGTAAAAAAAAAAAAAAAAAAAAAAAAGGGGGGTGTGGGGTGGGGGGGTGGGGGGGGGGGGGGGGGTAAGAATGAAGAATGAAAGAAAATGCAGAAAAAAAGGGGAAGGGAGTGTGGTTTGGGGGTTGAAGGACAAAAAAAAAACAACAAATGCATAATCACAGTTTCTTGGATATGACATGCTCTTTGATAGAAAAAAATAATCATTCACTCTTTATATCTTGATATCAAACATGAGCACAGCTACGTCTTTGAATTCCACTGGCAAACAAGAAAAAAAAAATAATAAATAATAAAAAAAGAGAGCTTAGGTCAAGTTCGTACGAAGTGTATACAGTAGAAAGTATTTCACGTTGTTCAGACGAAGAAAATCAGAACGTTTACAGAAACCGTAAACGTTCAGGCATTTTTTTTCTCATAATGCCAGTCACTTCTTATTTGCGATGCTGTACCTGCATGCATGTAAGGTTTGTTGATCTGGATGGTGCTGGTGTTACTCGATAAGACCTTACTGTGTCATGATGGCTGACGTAAAGAAGGGAGAGCAGAAGAGTAAACGTGACCTGGTCACTTAGATTCGTCCAATTCGGCGCGCAAGATGGGCGTTGAGTTTCTCTTGTAAACTGGATGAAGACAACTGATTGCTAGTTCATTTTCGTTGTCCCGAGGTTGTGTATCTTAGAGGTCGAAACGCGTCGTGTTTTTCCTGGTCCTGTGATTCGTTTGTCTAGTTTTTTTTCGGCGAACCTTAACATACTTTTTTTTTTAAATGTACTTTTTAAAAGTTCTTGGGTGGTGGGAAGATCTGGCGAAGGAAAGTGTGCGTGCGTGCGTGCGTGCGTGTGTGTGTGTGTGTGTGTGTGTGTGTGTGTGTGTGTGCGTGTGTGCGTGCGTGCGTGCGTGCGTGCGTGCGTGCGTCTTGAGGAAAAACAATAAAAGGTATGTAAACTAAAGCCACTAGATAACCATGGATGAAAAAAAAATTACACATACACAATGCGTTTCGACCTTTTAGGTCTTCTTCGGGCAAGATAAAAAAACATTCCAGGACAATGACAAACGGAGAACAGCAAGCCAATCATTTAACCTTCTCAAATTTAGCGCAAGATAGGCGTTGAGAGGGGAAAAGTTTGTTGTTGTTGTTGTTTGTTGTTGTGGATTGCTTGGCATTGCGAGATGCGCCAGATGTCCTGTGCAACGCCACGCCATTGTTGGTCCTGCAGATGTTGGAGTTGACCCCCACTCAGATGTTTCCTGACCATCCAATTTGTAGCTGGATCCGAGCCCCTCATGGCTGGCTATTCAGAAGTGGAGTTGTGGGTCCTAATTTAAGACGACCGTTGTCGTATGGGGCAATCGGCATTAGTAGCCCCATCTCACCCCAAGGAAAGGGCTGACCCCCCCCCCCCCCAATCCCCTGCTGTACGCCTCCCCCCACCCCTTGATGCTTTAATAAGCGTCACTACAGCCGTTATTACGCTTTGTCACGCTTGCATATTCCTGCAAGGTATCACATTGCTGACCGCTTAACTGCCCCAATTCCTAAAAGGAATGTTTTCATGTTTTTCCTGTTTTACTATGTGCCACCCCCACCCTACACCCCCGTTGATTTTTCAGCTTTAACAGTATGCCTGTGCATACTTCGGGTTGATTAAGGTTACTCGTGTCTCTGTCCATTCTCTGCAAGGTCCAATAAAACAACCTCATGCTGGATTAAAACCGACAAGTGCGTATCGATATGGCGGAATTGGAGTAGGGAATATGAAGTTGCGTTTGACAGGGGATGTTGTTACTACTGCTTATTTACATGCTAGTCTACACACAACGTTGGCAGTTTTTTTTTTGGGAGCGACCTTCTGCATCACTTCCGTGATTAATACATTTTTCTTTATTCCACAACTTCTGAAGAAAAGGCTTACAAAGCGCCACTGGGTTTGGGCAGACCAAGTTATGCAACAAAATTCATGTTTTTTTCCGGTTAGTATGCTGTCGTTTCTCCCGTTTCACACCGCACAATAAAAAAAGTTGATGATTTAAAACTAGCGGTTGTAATATTTTCTACTGCATAGATCGTGCCGTTCCATATTCTGCAAGGTTATAAACCAAATTCAGTCTATAAAACAAGACAAGTGCTTATCTGCGCTATTCGGTATGGTGTTAAATATGAATGTTTTTTTTTTCCTGTTTACTATGCTGTCACTCTCTACCCTACAAACGTTGATTTTTTTTTTTAATCAGCGATTGTGCATCACTTCCTTGATTCTTACAGATTGTCGTTTTCCATTCTCTGCAAGGTATAAATCAACCTCATTCTGTGAAACCAGATAAGTGGATGAGATGGGTGGCCGCTGGGTCAGGGATAGGGGCTTGCTTTGCGAGGGGAAGGGCAAAGGGCAAGTGCAGTTCAAACAAAGCAGTGGAGGCAAACGACGATTCCTCTGTCATCGTGATAAGATTTCATACCGACTTCGAGAACACAACCACGACAAGAAAAATAACAAAACTAGCAGCAGCAGCGGCAGCAACAACAGCGAGGAAGAAGAAGAAGAAGAAGAAGAAGAAGAAAGAGAAAGAAGAAGACGAGGAAGAAAGAAAAGAAGAAGAGAAGAAAGAAGAAGAAGAAGAAGAAAGAGAAAGAAGAAGAAGAAGAAAAGAAGAAGAAGAAAAGAAGAAGAGAAAGAAGAAAACAGGAAAAGAAGAAAGAAGAAGAAGAAGAAGAAGAAGAAGACTAAGAAGACGAAGACGAAGACTACGAAGACGAAGACTACGAAGACGAAGACGAGGACGAAGAAGAAGAAGAAAAAGAGAACAAGAAGAAGTAAGAGAAGAAGAAGAGGAAGAAGAAGAAGAGAGGAGGAAGAAGAGAAGAAGAAGAAGAAGAGGAAGAAGAAGAAGGAGGAGGTGGAGGAGGAGGAGGAGAGGAGGAGGAGGAAGGAAAGAAGAAGAAAAGAAAGAAGAAGAAGAAGAAGAAGGTGTGGGTGGTGGTGGTGGTGGCACGAGGGATGGAAATGAGGCGTGGAAGACACGGAGGCATTAAAGCGGGCTTATCAAACCTTTCACCGACAGCATTATGGGTTTGCATCGAATTCTTTCTTGTGTGTGGAACTGGTAAGTATGCCAGTCTGGCATCGGTTTTCGATTCCAGCGACGGCTTTTTCATTTCATTGATGCCACTCCCTCCCTCCTCTATCCACCCCATCCCTCCCCTAGCACATACAGAGAGAGAGAGAGAGAGAGAGAGAGAGAGAGAGAGAGAGAGAGAGAGGCAGACAGACAGACAGAGAGTATTGGGTTGTTCAGTATTAATGCCTGCTGCTCAGGAAGGCTGCACTACCCAGGTAGGCAGCCCGTTGTGTAAACGAATGTGGATTGTAAAGCGCCTAGAGCTAGGTCTTTAGCCGAGAACAGGCGCTGTATAAGTCTTCGTGATAACAATAATAAAAAGTCTGAACAAGACAAATTTAATGAACATTGTTTTGTCCCTTTCTTTTTTCTTTTTTTTTTTTTTTTTTTTTTGTTATTTTGTATTCAATTCGCTTTGCTTTCCATCTTCTTTTCTGTGTTCATTTGCAGGAAGCGTGGCGCACAATCGACACGCAAACAGAGTCAGATCGACAGGAAGTGGCAAATGCCTTCAGTCTGTACGCGAACTGGTGAGAGAAAAAGCTGTTTACCCCCTCCCCCCCCCCACACACACACACACCTCACCCACACCCACCCACCACACCCACACACACACACACACACACACCTCAACCTCAGCAAAATCTGTGGTATTTAAGAGAGGCTTACTTCTGCAGAGCGCGTAGCTGTACAGTTTACTATGTGTGCTCTGCTTGTTCAGTTAGCAGCGATGTTTTTGTTGGTTTGTTTGTTTTTGTTTGTTTGTTTGTTTTCACCATAAACTGTGTTAAAGGGAACAGCATTCGCCTCAAGGTCCAAAGATGGTTATTCATTTCCTAATTGAAAAAATATCATATGTTGATATGACGGAAATAGGGTAATAAAATAATCAGTAAGATAATGCTGTCGTTCTAATGAATCAAATACTAGATAGATCCTCAATCCGGCTAGGAAGGCGAAGTCCACAGTCCGCCGCAGAGACCCCACCGGTCCCCACAGCTTCTCCTGGACCTCCCCTGAGCTGGGCCACGTCTGGGGTCTCAAGGCTTTAAAGAAGGGGGCAGCAGGACTGTAAGATGTGGGGTGGGAGTTTGGGAGCCTGTGCCACAAGGGCAGTGGTCAGTATGAGAGAGTTTGAGACGTGAGAGATTGGGACAGGAGCTGGCAGTGTCCTGTTCGCAGCCTGAAGATGGTAACTTGAGCTGCTCTGTCGAGTTGGTGGATGCCGTCCTCTTCAGTCCCAGTGTCCAGGCACACACACACACACACACACACACACACACACACACACACACACACACACACACACATGTCAAAAAGCGGAATCCAACTAAATTGTTTGTTTCTTTTTTGTGGAAAGCTGCCTCTAAACGTCTCCATCAAAGCCATTTTGTTTCCCTCTGAGAACAGCCTGTAAGAGGCGTTACAAAACGCTTCAATCGCCACCATGTTGTTTCCCCTCTCTGTGGAAGGCCATTACAAAACGCTTCTATCAACGCCATCTTCTTTCCCTCTGAGAAGCGTTACAAATCGCTGCCATGTTGTTTTTGCCCTTTGCAACAACAAACAAGAGAGAAGAGAGAGAGAGAGAGAGAGGAGAGAGAGAGGAGAGAGAGAGAGAGAGAGAGAGAGAGAGAGAGAGAGAGAGAGAGAGAGAGAGAGAGAGAGAGAGTGAACGCTTCAAGTACTCGAACGCTTCAAGTACTCGCGGTAAACAACCTTTGGTCTGTACACAGTGCCAGTTCCTCACAGGTATCTTCGCCTGGACATCCAACAGCAGACCAAAACGTATGAGTCGGTGGATGCTACGTCATGCGTGACAGGGCAGAGGAAATGTGACCGGTTTGATCTTTGGAGGAAGTCCCTCCCTGCAGGGACCACAAGTGGTCTGTTTTCTGCCTGTGTCTGTCTCTGTCTCTGTCTCTTCTCTCTCTCTCTCTCTCTCTCTCTCTCTCTCTCTCTCTCCTCTCCTCGCTCTCTCTCTCTCCCCCTCTCTCTCTCTCCGCCTTTGCACTCCTGTAGAGAGGCTGGTTCTGGCCCAGGGGTCAAAGAGGGTTAAAACCGCTCAGCCAGGTAAACGTAAAGCGGTTGATAACTCGGAAGAGCCATACCGCTCAGCCAGGTAAACGTAAAATAGTTGATAACTCGGAGGAGTCGTGCCGCTCAGCCAGGTAAACGTAAAGCGGTTGATAACTCGGAGGAGTCATTCAAAGCCATGTACCGCCACAGTGCTGGATACAGTCGTGTGTCTTTCGTTGCCAGAAGGAGAAAACCTTTCTGAAAAAACCTAGGGGATTTTAACTTGACGCACTCCCACGCAGGCAGGCGCGCGCGCCACACACACACACACACACACACACACACACACACACACACATATATTATATATATATATATATATATATATTATATATATATGATGCACTGTGTGTGTGCACGTGTGTGTGCGTGTGCGCGTGTGTTTGTGTGTGTGTGTGTGTGTGTGTGTGTGTGTATGTGTGTGTGTGTATGTGTGTGTGTGTGTGTGTGTGTGTGTGTGTGTGTGTGTGTGTGTGTGTGTGTGTGTGAACAATAATAATGACAAAAGCTTGCCAAGCCGACAGCAGAAATTAAACGATTATTCAAAGAATACTGCTTGTCCATTACTGGAAGCTTGTGCTTTTTTTTTTTTGCACTCCCAGTTCCTATAGAACAGGGAGTACTTTAGAATGGGAACGGAACGAAGAAGAATGCTGTCTGTGTGTGTGTCTGTCTGTCTGTCCGTCCGTCCATGGTCAAAATGTGTTCCACTCACTCCAGACAAGACCCCTGGGCCGATCTTTCTGAACATTTGTAGGTAGGTTCATTATGGGTCATGGATGATGCCCGATGTTTTGTTTTGCCGTTATATCCGTTACTAACGGCTGTAACGG
>JADBJO010014265.1:10000-12500 GCA_016801955.1 Conus betulinus | reverse complement strand
ACAGACAGACAGACACAGACAGACAGACAAAGACAGACAGACAAACAGGCAGACAGAGAGAGACAGACAGACAGACAGACAGACAGAGACAGGGATACGCTAGCCTTTCGACTCAAGGCTCAAGAGCCAAGATACTTTATTCAAATTAGACCTTAGCCCATCCCGCAGGGAGGAGGGGTGTGTGTGTGTGTGAACATTCAACTTCGTGAAGATATTTAACATAGTCAACATAAAAACGCTAACGACAAAACACGAAATGTATTCATGCCGTCACAACACCCCGAGACAGACAGACAGACAGACCGACGGACAGACATAGAGACCGACAGAGAGAGAGAGCATCATGATACGATCTCTCCAAGCGCATCCCATGCTACAGGTCACGGCACCTGCACGTGCATTCTATTAACGCCTCCAACGAGGGAGACCCAAATCACATTCGTGCATACACAAGCGTACACTGGATCAACAATACACACTAACGTAGAGCGGATGCGACGCAGGTGCGTTTTGTTAGCGCTCCATGTGAGAGAGAGCCAAACAAACCACACAAGTGTACCGACAACCTCCCCAACTCACAGGTTACGTCACGCACGAAATGCTTGACCAACTGCACCCCAGACACGCCTCAGTGGCTAGAAAGTCGCGTGGGGGAGAGCGCAGACCACGGCCACACAATATTTGTCAGCTGTCAGGGAAAGTCATTCCCAATACGAACTGAAAGAATTGCTTCCCATGAACTCTCTCAACAGGATAGGAAAAATACGAACTGTCAATCATTAAACGAGAATGTCGAACTATTCCTTGACCAAAATTTTACTCATAGTTTTAAAACTAATTTTCAAGCTAGAAATCCACATAGTTCATTTCATTTTCAGTGTATGGTTATCTTGTTTAAACGAATCCTGGATGTTGTAATCCAGGTAAAGCAACACGGATCGGCACGAAACTTTTGCGTGTTTGACTTTGGACAACATGTCATCTTTCCAACGAATTTCGTAACGTCGGTTCAGTAAGGTTAGTGCGCGCGCGCGCGCGCGCGTTTTGTGTGTGTGTGTATGTGTGTGTGTGTGTGTGTGCGTGCGTGCGTGCGTGCGTGCATGTGCGTGCGTGCGTGCGTGCGTGCGTGCGTGCGTGTGTGTGTGTGTGTGTGTATGTGTGTGTGTGGGTGTATGTGTGTGCGTGTGCGTGTGTATATAATATGTGTGTGTGCGTGTGTGTGTGTGTGTGTGTGTGTGTGTGTGTGTGTGTGTGTGTGTGTGTGTACGCGCGTGCGCGCGTGTGTGTGCGTGTGTGTCATTTTGCAGATACACAAACAAACAAACACACACTCGCAGATGTAAGTTTATCTCCTCTGTGCAGGCAACAACTTTGCTGGAGATGAACAGTGAGGGCGAGTGGACTGCCGGAAATGATGTAAGACAGTAGTGATGGGGCGCAGGCAGAGCGGACTGGGTGGAGAACTTGTGAGGACACCCTCCCCCCCCCCCCTTCCCTCCCCTCCCTCCTCCTCCCCCCCTCCCCTTCTTAAATCGCGGTGATGGTCAAACAGATGTTCTGGAATAATTTCTTCAGGAAAAAAATAAAAAGAAATCCTCTGTATCCCATACCAGGATCACCATATGCGGGGGATTATGCCAGACACCGAATCAACACACGTGGGAATGAAGAGCACATGCAGGTTTGTTGGAACACTTCATGCTTGGAGGAAGAAGAAGAAGAAGGACTTCACAACACTTACGTTGTAGTTCATACGAACAAAAAGTGCACGCCGTTGACATGATCATCATCTTAAATAAAAATGTTAACGAACCGCCCCCCCCCCCCCCCCCCCCCCCCGTGGACAAACGTATCACAAGACCAAACGCCATGTAGACAGAACGCCTATCTTGCGCTGAAGAGACTGAAGAGAAGTGATTGCTCGTTCATTTTCGTTGTCACAATGGTTTCGTATCTTGCCTGAAGAAGGCCTAAGAGGTCGAAACGCGTCGTGTTTTGTCTTGTGATTCGTTCGTCCACTTTTTTTTTGGGGGGGTGTGGTGGTTCGTTAATATTTGAAGAAAATTTGCTTGGATTCCCCCCCCCCCCACCACCACCACCACCACCCCCCACCCCCACCCCCCTGCAGTGGTCTCACTTTGCAACTTCATGATTATCATCGTTATGATTTTTTTTGTAAATCAGATGTTTGCATAAACAGACAACATTCTGTGGATATAGGGGTTTTGATTCTTTACTTCTTTCTTTCTTTCTTTCTTTCTTTCTTTCTTTCTTCTTTCTTTCTTCTGATGTCAGTCGCTTGTTTGATCGCCGATGTTGTTCCTGTATGTGCAAGGTATTTTGATCTTGATGTTGATGTTATTCTATGGAGCCATGGTTTTGGCATAACTTCAACGTAAAGAAAGGGGGAGCAGAAGATTAAAGTCACCTGGTCAGCCGTGATCAGATCAGCAGGTCTGATCTGATGCCAGATCCTGCTGGAATGCCAGAACTTTCGTTC
>JADBJO010014265.1:0-5000 GCA_016801955.1 Conus betulinus | reverse complement strand
TCTGGAGCGAGTGGAACACATTTTGACCACGGACGGACGAACAGACAGACAGACAGACACAGACAGCAGCAATTCTTCGTTCCCCATTCTCAAGTTCTATAGAACTGAGAGTACAAAAAAAAGACAGTAAGAAAAAGTATGGAGTGTCTGAGAGAAAGATTAAAGATGATAGGAAAAAAAAATACGAAAGATGGTTAAAGGAGAAGCTGAAGAACGACAGAAAGAAGAACAATCATAAAGACAAAGCCAGGCAGAACGACAGAAAGAGAGACCGTGCCCAAAACAAAGTCAAACAACGGCAGAAAGGGAAACAGTACCCAAAAACAAAGTTAAATAACGGCAGAAAGAGAGACCCGTGCCCAAAACAAAGTCAAACAACAGCAGAAAGGGAAACATACCAAAAAGACAAAGTTAAATACTGGCAGAAAGAGAGACCGTGGGCCCAAGACTAAGTCAAACAATGGCAGAAAAAAGAAGCAGTGCCAAAAAAAACAAAACAAAACAAAAAAAAGGCCAAAGAACGGCAAAAAAAGAGACTCAGTGCCAAAAACAAAGCCCACTAATGGCAGAAAGAGAAGCTGTGCCCAAAAACAAAGCAAACATAATGGCAGTAAAAAGAAACAGTTCCAAAAACAAAGCCAAATAAAGGCAAAAAAAAAAAAAAAACCATACTAAGAATAAGGTAGCAGGTCGAAAAAACTACGGCAAAATGGTAAACAGACAACCGAAAGAAACAGCTAGCAGAAAAGGTAACAGTCCAAAGAAGAGACAGGAAATAAAAAAACAAATGAAACAAAAGCAAGCAGAACAAACGACACCTGCAAGTGACAGGAAAACAAATAACAAAACAAAAAAAAAAGAAAAAGGAGAAAGACAAAAGAAAGGATGGCAGAAATAAACCAGATAGCAAGAAATCAGTGAAGACAACAGAGAAAACCTGCAGCGTCACAGGGAAAAATTAAAAAAAAAGGAGAAAGGATAAAGAATGTCAGAAAGAACACATCAACAGGATTGCAGGAGAGAAAGCCAGACAGTGTAAGAAGTCGCCCAAAAACCGCGGCGCAGAAAGAAACAGCCTCTCTCACACCAGACCTCCGTCTTGCTGCTGTTGCAGCAGACAACTTTCCTCCTGCTTAACCACACGACTTTATTACCATTTCCAGGCTGACCAACACTGGGATTGGACACTCCGATTTGACCTCCAGTCCAACAGTGTATGCTTTGTGTAGAAGAGTTATGGATGTTAAACGGGAAAAAAAAAGGAGCTGAATTAAGTCTACGTTGTTTAACCTTAATTTCTTTTATGTTCATTCTCGTTCTCTCTAGAGTAAATCTCTCTCTCTCTCTCCATCTCTCTATATATATATCTATAATGCTGAACAATAAGCGTGTAAGGGGGGGGGGGGTGGGGGGGGGGGGGGTAAAGGGGAACAACTGGTAGGGGGGGGGGGGGGGGGGGGGGGGGGGGGGGGGGTCAACAATTCTTCCATTCCCATCATTGTAGTAATGATTTGGCGAAGATTTCAATTTAAAAAAAAAAAAAAAAAAAAAAAAAAAAATAGGGTGGGTTTGGTGACAGTAGGGTGGGGGTATATTATCGCCTGCTCCTCGACCTTTCGTCCGCTGGGTCGAAACTCACCAGGCAAACACGGCTTAATGCGTCTTAATGTATGTATTATGTATGGCATACATACATGCATACATTCCATACAATACATACATACATACCATACATACATACATACATACAACATACGTGTACGTATGTATGAATATCTCAGCCTACCTACGTATTTCGCCGAATTCGGGTAAAAGTTCTTAGCGATGGGGCAGAAACAGTCGTCGGGAGAGCCATCTGGGCCGGATGTATGAGATGATCACTCCACGGCTGATGGTTCGCTTACCTAGCTGTGGTTTCTTCTGCGTGGCCTGTACCCAGCCTGCTGCTTGTTATCCAATGAAAATAAGACGTCGGATACCCAGAATGTGTGAGATCGAAAGAGAAGGAAGGCGGTCACGAGAGAAGAAGAAAGATAAAAAAAAGAGAGAGAGAGCTGACAGCATGAATGGCAGAAACACAAATTGTCAGAAAGAAAGAATTTCAGGAAGTAAAGATTATAACCCTAAACCCACACACAACACTACACACACACACACACACCCACACACACACACACGACACACACACAGCACCACACCACACACCTCCGACAATCTGATCGGTCGCAACCATAACGCTTTGAGAAATGATAGGCACGAAATAAAGACACAAGATTGACGCGAGAGCCACGAGAGAGAGAGAGAGAAGAGAGAGAGAGAGAGAGAGTAGTAGAGAGAGATGAGAGAGAGAGAGAACACAAAGGGAGGGGGGTCGTGTAAGGGCGTATGGGGGTGGGGGGTGTTGGAGGAGTTTGGGGGGCGAGGAGGGAGAGGAAACAAAACGGCTGAAAGAAAAGCAAACGACGGAGAAAAAAGACAAAAAAAGACAATGAAAAAGACAGAGTGTCAGCTTAGGGAAAAGAAAAACAAAACAATAGGCCGAAAAGGAATTCGGACTGGGGTGGAACGAAAGAAGGAATAGTAAATAGCAGAGTATGAGAGATGAAGGGGATGGGGCGGTAGAGGGAGAGGGGAGAGCGAGAGCACACACATCACAGCACAAACACGCGCGCGCGCACGCGAGCGCGCGCGCGCGCGCGCACGCACGCACGCACGCGCGCCACACACAACAAAACCACCACACACCACACACTCACACACACACACACACACACACACACACGCACACCACGTTGAGAGAGCGAGAGAGAGAGAGTACGAGAGGAGAGCCGAGGAGAGGAGAGGAGAGAGAGAGAGAAAGAAAGAGAGAGAGAGAGACAGACAAGCCAGACAGGACCAGACACAGAGTACACGAGGGAGAGAAGAGAGAGAGAGAGAGCTGGGAGAGAGGAGAAGGAGAGAGGGGGCAGGAGAAGGGAGAGTGAGTGAGGTAGAAGAGAAACGACAAGCAATGAGAGTGACTTTTTAACAATGGAACAATAAAAAAAAAACAACCACACAAACAACAAGCAGCAACAACGGACAACTAACAACAACAAAAACTCCAAAAAAAAATACGCAACAACAAACAACAACAAACAGCAACAAAATCAACAGCAACCGAGAAAACACACCGTTCTCAACAGTTTTGGAGTTCGGGAGGGGAAATAGTACTTAGCTGTAAGGCATATCTGAAAACGGCATTTGAATCATTAAGGAGTGATGAAGGAACGGACTTAGACAGAGGGATATGAGAGCAACTAACAACACAGATTCACACCACGCACATGGGCAATTCTATATCGCAGTTCAGAAGAAGGATGAAGAAAAAAAAAGGAATAAAACATGTCGGATGACATTGTTAGGGGGGGTGATGCTTCTCTCTCTCTCCTCTCCTCATCTCTCTCTATCTCTCTCGTATCTCGGTCTGTCTGTCTGTCTGTTCTGTCTCTCTCTTCTCTCTCCTCTTTAGCGTCCGCTCTCACGTTCTGTCTGATCTGTCTCGATCCCTTCTCTCCTTCCTCTCTCTTCTCTTCTGCCATCTTTATACACACCATTCTCTCTCATCGTCTCTCAATCTCTCTAACACATTCCTCTGTCACTCCTGCTCCTCTCTCTCATGCAGTCTCTCTCTCTCGACTTCGGCTACACTTTACACCCCACCAGTTCTTCATCTTCTCCTCATCATCCTCTCTCTCCTCTCTCTCTCAAACTTCCTGGATCCTCAATCCCTCATCCTCTTCTCTCGAGCCTCTCCTCCCTCTGGTTGCAATTCTTCTCAGTCTCTTGCATCACTCTCTCTCCTCTCTCGCCTCCTCTTCTCGCCTCTCTACCTCTCTCTAATCTGCTTCCACTCTCCGCCCCTCTCGGCTTCTGATCTCCTCTCGCTCCTCGCTCTCTCGCAAAATCTTCATCCGCTCTCCGTCTCGTCCGATCTTCATTCCTCCTGCGGGGCGACTCTCCTCCCATCGCCTCCGTCTCTCTCCTTCGGCATAAGCTCTCTCCGTCTCGGCTCCTTCTCTTCCCTCCCTCTCTATTCATCTCTCACACCCCCCCACAATCTCATCATGCTCTCTCTTCTCAAAAATGTGCATCAAAATTAAAGCGTCCTCAACCTCTCGTCTCTCTCACTCGCCTCTGTCTCATCTCCCGTCTCATCTCCTCTCCTCTTCAGCTCTCTCCTCTCTGCCATCTAAGTCCTCTCCCCTCAACATCATTCCTCTCACTGCTCCCTCAGCACAAAAGTCATGCTGCTCAGTCTCGTCCTATCTCTCCGTTCTCCCTCTCTCTATCTCAGCATCTCTCTCTGCTTCTCTGTTCGCCTCTCATTCTCGAGTCTTTCAGTCAATGCTCACAGTCTCGTCCTCTCTCTTCATCTCTTCCTATCTCTCTCGCCTGCTGCTCAACTCCTCTGTGGTCTGGGATCGGGATGCATCTCATCTCTCTCATCTCTCCGAATCGCCTCTGTCACGGCTCTTCTCCTCGCCTCGATATCTCTCTTCATCACTCAGCTGCTCACATCGCTCATCTCCTCTCACTCCTCTCATCTGGGGGTCGGCTCTTCGTGCAGTTGTGTCCGGTCTGCGGTCTCGGGGGGGGGGGGGGGTGAACAAGTCGGTTCTCTCACCAGCTCGTCTCGCTACTACTTCGTCCGGCTCTGTTGCTCTCCTCGATCTCTCCTGAGGACAACTCTCTCTCCACCTCATTCCCACCTTCCATCTCGCCTCCAATCAATATTCTCGCTCGGTCCCCCCATCTCTCTCAACTCACCCGTCTCATCTCTCACATCTCTCATGTAGCTCCTTCAGCCTCTTCTCCACCCTTGACTATCTCCCTCCCTCTCACCTCTTTCTCTCCTCACAAAATCGTCTGGTAACCCTCCCTCTCACTCTTAGTCCTCTCCTCACGTCCCTCACTCATGCCTCTCGTATTCAATATCTTCGCTGCTTCGCATACCACTC
>JADBJO010014264.1:27500-37500 GCA_016801955.1 Conus betulinus | reverse complement strand
ATCCCCCTGTTTATAATTCAATATTTCTTGCATATATATATATATATATATATATATATATATATATATATATATATATATATATATATATCCAAAAGAAAAAGATATAGGGTGACGGTAGGGGCAGAGGCAAGGGTATCTCAGAATAACTATCCTCACAAACAAATATCCAACTACAGGTCATTCAGATCAATCACAGGTAAACTGGATGTAATCTAGCGGGGGTTTCTTTCCCCTTACCAGCGCCGCACAGGGAGGCAACTGCATTCCTTCTTCAGAAGATTTGTCTCCCTTTCCACCACAAAAACACGTGGGGTATGTTAATTGTTTTTATCGCCTTAGAGAAGTGACTTGTTGTTTTTATTTACTTGGTGATACCACCGGAAAAACAAACTTCTTCCTTAATTGTGCCTTAATTTTTCTATTAAGGTGTAAGCCTCTACCCCTCTGGGAAATGCGGACCAATGACTTAGCCGATTGGTGTAGGGTATTTTGAGAAGGATTCACACCGTGACGCCTCCGTGATCAAGCCTGACGCTCAGTGCATGAACGTCACGTAACAGCCATGTACATCATTCACTTTTTTTCCATTAAGGAGCAAGAGCACAGTAGGATCAAGCTGTGTCTGGTGGTGCTTATCTAAAATTACCCTGCTACATATTCGGTGTTTTTGTACAACCAGTGAAAAATGACACAAATATAATATTTCAAGCATATGTATCTTGGGCGTGTGCATATGAACAAAAGGGCATATCTGAATCTATGCATGTGCATGTACAGGAGAGAATGCGTTTGGTATTGTGCGTGTGTATATACACGAACGAGAGTGTCTTATCTTGGTCACACACACACACACACACACACACACACACACACACACACACACACACAGATAGATAGATAGATAGATAGATAGATAGATAGATAGAGCAGTTATGTTAGCATGTTGACATGAGAGGTCAGGAAATTGCGTGCCACTATACATCTCCAATGCTTCAGCTAAAAATCATCACGGGTTATAAGCCAGGAATGAAGTTACAAGTTCAACTGCTGCGAGACCTCTTTTTGCTCGAGTAAAGAAAATGAAAAGTGGTTTCACTGCGGACAGTTTTGTTACGTTCGTGACAAGAAACCCAAACATAAGGAGTGCTTACCCACAGGGTCGATGAACTGAACTTCTACTCGTGCTTTGCTTTAAGGCGTTTCAACGGTGCACTGTTGAACAATGTACATTCACAGTTCCTGTCTTCTAACTTCAACAACTGAAAGTGTTCAGCTTTAGGCGGTTTGCGGTTGACATTTATGGCCAAGATCATAAACCGAAAAAATTACAAACAAAAGCAATAGTCCTCCAAAGGGAAGAAACCATAATAGAAAATCACAATGCCACTCTCCTAATTTTCGGCCACGTGGCCTTTTTCAAGAGAAAGAAAAAACAAAAACAATACAACTACGTGATGTCCATCTTTGGCAACTGGTCAGAGCAAAGATGGACATCACGTAGTTGTATTGTTTTTGTTTTTGTTTTTTTCTCTTGAAAAAGGCCACGTGGCCGAAAATTAGAAGAGTGGAATCGGAAAAGATTAGTTTCATCACCGCTTATGTTCAGGCGGTGTCGGCTTAACATGTATGGTTGTGATTACAAAACAGAAAACATCAGTTTTACCACAACGTATCGTTCAGCGTTTTCAGTTGATAGTTGTGGTCATGATTACGGAGCGGGGAAGATTGGTTTGCACACTGTATATCTTCAGACAGTTTCGAGTTGACGGTTGTGGTCATGATTACAAAGTTGAAATATTCACTTCCCCTCTGTTTATCTTCAGGTAGTTTCGGGTTGACATTTATGGTCACGAAGACAAAGCGGGAAAGAACAGTTTCACAACTGTTTATCTTCAAGAGGGTTGGGTTTGTAAGGTTTTCACCTTTTGCTGCTTTTGCTTTGACTGCTAGTGTTGAAATGGTGAACTTTCTTGAAAGGAAGTCTTATGATGTGAATTCCAAATGCCCGTGAAATCCCTTCCATCAAGGAGAATCCTTTCATTCAGTGTAAAAAAAAAATCCCTTCATCGGTAAAAGTTTCCTTCCATCAGTGAAAATATTGGATGATGTTTGTGTATTTATAATATTCCATTACTGCTGTTCTTGTTCTTACATCATCATCATCATCATCATCATCATCATCATCATCATCGTCATCATTATCATCATCATCATCAACCTCTTTATCATTATCATTATTATTATTATTATTATTACAATTGCTATTATTGTTGTTGTTGTTGTTATTTTTGTCATTATTATTATCATTGTTATATATTGTTCTGTTGTTGGTGTTATCATTAATACTATTATCATTAATATCATTATCATCACTCATCATTGTTTATTGTTATTGCTATCATTATTATGACTATCTTTCTTTGTTTGTGTTGTTGTTGTTTTTGCTGTTGTCACCGTTCTCATCGTAGTCATGACCATCATCATTAGTAGCAGCAGCAGTATCAGACGCAATAACAAGATTCATCTCGTGCGAATAAGCCAGATACTCAAAGCGTTTTACTTGTGCAAACTACAGGAAGACAATCTGCATCGAAGAACGAACTATCGATCCCACGATTCTAACTAAATTCCCAATTAAGGTGCCCCTCTCTTTTCCGACCCTTTCTCTTCAATGCGCTAAACAATTCCAAACTCGCAAAATTGAACACTAGCAGTACAGATTCATGCAAGTTTAATGATCCTGGATTCGTGGCGCCAAGTTTCAGTAACAATTCTTTTAGTTTTCCTTTTTTTTTTTTGGTCTCCGAGGAAACAGTGAGACTGCTTCCAGACCGATCGGCACCAGAGACTGCGCATGCGCTAGTGTAGAAGACCAGACCTGAATCCAGATCCCCTGCGTTCAAAAGATGAAAACATGTCAGCACTCTGTATTGTCAAAATGGTGCCCAGCTGTGAGTGGTAATGAAGGTCATGCACCTTGTTAACTAGTGTAATCGACCAGCGCTGCAGGTGTCTGTATTTGTCGGGCCTGGTTGACGCCGTGATCTATTATGAACTGATGCACAAACAACAGACTAGATAGCTCACAATGGTACTTCGCGTGCTTGTCATCACACTTTCTGATTATCATATTAAATAGAATTAAAATGGTAGCAAAATTCTCTTTAGCCCTTTAAAAACCCGATCCCACAGTCGTCTTCGTGTTTTGTTTTGTTTTGTTTTGTTTTGTTTTTAATTTGCAATAGACGTTTGTGGATCGTTCACTTCAAAGTCTTTGCTGTCTGCAACTTTGTGTGGACTGTCGTTGGATTGAAATGGTGGTAGCCACCGGAGGGAAAATCAGTCATCTACACTGACTGTGCTGTTAAACACTAATTGTCTTCTCCAGCTTGAACGGTCGATGAGTTCTTGCGTACACTGGGTCAGAACATGTATATCTGAACACCACCTTCTGTCCACTATCCTGGTTGGTTTCTCTTGGCGACTTGCTCTCGGTAGACTGTCAGTGCTGGGGCTGACAGAGGACGGTTCCTGGTGTGGCTTGAACGGGGAGCCAGAATGAGCAGCATGGAGCAATGTGAACAGATGGCCTCAGAATGTGACAGGCAAAGAGCAGGTGTGTGAAATTCTGTGGTAATAGAGTGATCGCGTTCAACAAACTCATAATCAGTCCATGTCTTTAATCAGCAGTCCCTGAAAACATTGTATATATAGGGCAAAATATCAGGCGAGCTTAAAGCTTAAAAACATCCTGGGATGAAGGAGTAGGGTTGGGGGGGGGGGGGGGGGGGGGGCTCTTTTGTTTATTCTGTGTCGATTAACAAGTAGGAACATGCAGAATAAGTGTCAAAATGAACCAAAAAAAAAAGCATGACAAGATGTAACAGTTGAGACGAAGAAAAGACAAAATATGATAAGTAGGAAAGATAGGACAGGTACGAGAGATAGACATCCGAGAAAAAGTAAAACAACTGAGTAGGCAACGGTAAGATCAGTAGGAAAAAGTAGGTCAAGTAGGAAAAAGATGAAACAGACTGCAACGTCACTGGAACATACAACAAACAAACAAGCAGACAACAACTGTAAAGTGACGTTATTTTATTTACAAAGGACACCACAAAACCCTGTGAATATTTCGGCGAAAACGCTTTCTCAAGGAACGCAGAACAAGAGATGCATATTGTGGATTGTGCTGTGCAAGGGAAGTATTGTTTTTGACCTCTTTTCTCTCTTGTCCTATGTTCGTTGAAAAAGGTGCTTTCGACGAAATAAGTTTTGTGGTGTCCTTTGTAAATAAAATAACGTCACTTTACACTTATTGTGTGCTTGTTTGTTTTTGTAGGTCAAGTACGAACAGCTATGACGGACTGCAAATGGTAGAACAAGTAGGAAGAAACAGAAAAAGGTTAGATGAATTGGGACAATTATCACAAGAAGAATAAATAGCACAAGCAAATATGAAATGACAAGTGTAAAAGGTAGGAGGTGTTGGGAAAAGTAGAGCGAGTAGAAAAAGGTGAGATAAAAAGGACGTGGTAGATTCTGGATTCATTCGTATAACAAGCAGGAAAAGACGGGACTAATAAGAAAGGCAAACTGAATCAAAGAAAAAGGCAGAAGAAACAGGACGAGGTAGAACAAGCAGTTAAAGATCGGACAGGTAAGAAAGTAACAAGTAGTAAAAAAAAAAAAAAAAAAAGATGGAGCAGGCGGGAAAAGGTAGACGCTCAAGAAAAGGTTGAACAAGTAAAAAAAAAAAAACAAAAAAAAAAAACCGAGTTTGGAAAACAGGGTAGGTAAAAGTAGGACAGTAGGACAAAGGGGTACAACTATGTCAAACAGGAAGGGGGAATGCAATCAGGAAAAGGTCGTACAAAGCGGGTGAAAGGTGGGACACGTGGACAATACATGGTAATACAAGTAGGGGAAGTATGAAAACAAAGTAGCCATGGCTAAACAAACAGAAGAAGGTAAGACAAACTATGAATAAGCTATGCAAAGAGAGAAACAGCTTATGAGGGAAACGTGGGAAGAGGTACGACAAGGTATGACTGGTTAAGAAAAAGTGAGAACAGACAGAAAAAAAAAACCATCAGACTCATTCTGGCTGAACACACACCACTAGTGGAGGCCATTAACAGCAGTGGGCGTCTGGTTCCCAGTACCGTACGCATGCGCAGAACCTAAATGCCGAGCTTGGTGGCGGTGGCAGCCGGATGTCACGTTTCTCTAGTGAGCCTGCAAATCGCTTTATATAGAGACTGGCACTTTTGCGCTCTCTTTTCATCAATATTTCATGCGCTTCCGTCACCATTGATTAATTTGTGAAATAAGGAATCGATGGAGCCCATTCAGGGATGAGAGATGGAGGGGAAGGTGAAGAGAGTGGGTGGATGGGCTCTACAGTCAACAGGAAAGGAGTCAAGCTGTGTCTAGAGGAGAGAGGTCCGTTAGAAAAGGGAGAGCACTGTAGTCTACTCCAAAACTTCAGTCACGTGATGTTCAGTTTGGCTGCATCGTCCTGTGTGCATGGTCTCCTGTTCTGTCATAGAAGGCTAGTAAAGACAGAGAAAAAGGTCATTGTGCAGATTTCTATCAGACAGTGATACGCTTTTTGAATTGAATCGTGCTGCGTATCACGTGCATACCTGTTTACACCCCGCCTTCGTGAGGGTACCAAAGTTCACTGCTTTTGTTGTTGTTGTTTGCTGGTTTATTTTTATGCTTTCTCCCCATTGCATCCGTGGCAAATGTTGAAGGATATATACACATTACAAAGTTTACTGCAGTTAAGAGTTTTGCAGTCACTCTGCCCTCGCAAAAAAAAGAAAGAAATAAAATAGAGAAAAATGAAGAATAAGTAGGAAAAGCAGAAATGTAATTTAATACATTGACTACAGAGCAATCGGTGTGCGAAATACGTGTAGCTTCCTGGTGCGATATTGTCAACAACGTTGCCTTTCACGATACACACACGAGGACTGTAGTATTTTAACACCAGGAAATCCATATGACAAACTTATATTGTCGGCTGCATCTGTGAGTTATCTGTGTGAGCTAAAATTATTCTGATTGAGTTTTACTGAAAAACCTGCATTTGTTTTACACTTTTCCCACCGTTTTCTTTTCCAAAATAGCAGAAAGAATTATGAAATCAGAGAGAGAGAGAGAGAGAGAGAGAGAGAGAGAGAGAGAGAGAGAGAGAATGACAATGACAATGACAATGCTTTATTGGCAATAGTTTAAACAGAGCTTATGCCATGAGAGTGTATGTGCAATTTCCACTTAGTGTTGCCAGACTCTGCCAACAAAAAGAACTGCGAGTCAAAAAAAAACAAGTGTACACATAGAAAACAGTTGAACCGTACTAACAACTAGAAAATGATAAAAAAAAAAGACCATTCACCTGATTGAGATTTACTGAAAAACCTGCATTTGTTTTACACTTTTCCCACCGTTTTCTTTTCCAAAATAGCAGAAAGAATTATGAAATCAGAGAGAGAGAGAGAGAGAGAGAGAGAGAGAGAGAGAGAGAGAGAGAGAGAGAATGACAATGACAATGCCTTATTGGCAATAGTTAAACAACGCTTATGCCATGAGGGTGCATGCGCAAATTCCACTCAGTGTTGCCAAACTCTGCCAACAATATAACTGCGAGTCAAAAAACAAGCGTACACACAGAAAAACAGTTGAATAGTCCTAATAACTAGAATATGAAGAAAAGGGTCATTCATCAAAGAATATTCTCATCACAGTAAATAGCTTATTACGCTATCATGATCTACAAACACAGCCTACATATTAAGTTTTTTTTCTCTCTAAATCGAAAAGCTTCTGCCAGCAACTAAGCAAACGAGTTTACAATGTCTACATTTTCAGAGGACAAAATACCAAAGAGAGAGAGAGAGAGAGAGAGAGAGAGAGAGAGAGAGAGAGAGAGAGAGAGAGAGAGAGAGACAGACAGACAGACAGACAGACAGACAGACAGAACTGACTTTGTAGCTTCCGTCAAATAGGCTATGTTTTCATCTATGCTTTTTGTATATTTGGCTATGTTTTCATTTATGCTTTTTGTATATTTGTCCACTGTCAACAAACTGCACAAAACAATATTGACAAAGATCAATGAAACTTGGCGGAAAGAAGATATTTGACGGAGGAACGAACCCATGATTTTTTTTTTTTGGTGCAGATTAGTTGTGCGAATCCGGATCAATAAGCGGGTCCAAGATTTGTTCAGCAAGCTTCTCATGAAAAGGTACGCTGAATATGAAAAAAAATGTGAACATGCGCTTTATGAATCGGGAACTATCCGTGGAATAGTATATTGTTACAGAATATTAAAAATTTCTAGTCATATAAACATTGGAATTTTACAAATTCTCCCTTGTTGTATTAAAAGAAATGAAAGCCATAGGAGACGATTCTCTTGGGTCGTGTCTAGTATCCCTCCCCCTGACACCTGGTGTTATATATATGCATACAAGATATATATATATATATATATATATATATATATATATATATATATATATATATATATATATATACAATAAAATAATAAATTCCAAGGATAAGTACCGAGCACCATTCCAGCAACTTACAGAGCAGCTAGGTGTTGCAATAACTGCAAGAATATATTGAATTATAAACAAACCTTGCTCTTATGTCTCAGATTGTAGAAATAGGGGTGTGATAAGCCTTCATATCTGCAGTGGTACATGATTCTGCCTAACTGACAGTATGTGCTTGAGTGGGTCAATGGGGAATAAATAAATGCTCCCAAATGAACCTTCAGCAAGCTTATAGTCTCCAAAAGAGGGAGACCATCTCCAATGGGGAGGAAGCTCACTAACATATAACTCCTGGTCAGATACCGATATTTCGAAACCTGATTGTTTCTCCTCAGTGACCGCGGAAAGTGGTAATTTGACTCCTCTGTCTTTTCTGTTTTAAGAAGAATGCTATACCAGAAAAAGGCTGGTGTGCAATACCGTAGTATGTTTGTTGAGTTTTCAGAAAACCAACTAAAGGTGCCACCTAAGAAGCAAAAGAAAATCTATATATATAAAGGCAGAGGAGTCAAATTACCACTTTCCGCGGTCACTGAGGAGAAACAATCAGGTTTCGAAATATCGTATCTGACCAGGATTTTCATGTCAGCGCTCGAAACAGATCTGTTGATTTTAAAACTTCCTTTTACCATCCTATTTTTAACAGATGTTGCTCCCCAAAAGGTTGAGCACTTTAAGAATTTTATTAGGCATTTTAGCAGTATTCTTAATATATATATATATATATAATATATATATATATATATATGTGTGTGTGTGTGTGTGTGTGTGTGTGTGTGTGTGTGTGTGTGTGTGTGTGTATGTGTGCTTTTGTTGTTGTTTTGAACCATTGGCACATATCAGGACTGGAAACTGACAAAGCAATGTAAACGACTAATTCCTTTTCTCAAGGTACAAGAGTTTATGTGAAAAGTGAATACCAAAAGGAACATCATGCACATGCATATATAACACACACACACACACACACACACACACACACACACACACACACACACACACACACGCACGCGCGCGCGCGCGCACGCACGCACACACACACACACACAGAGAGAGAGAGAGAGGAGAGAGAGAGAGAGAGAGAGAGAGAGAGAGAGAGAGATTGAGAGAGAGCATAAATTGACTATTTTGCCAAATTATAACCAGCTTTCTATTACCATCTATACAAATTTATAGAAAATCAAGTTTGGGGTGATTTTGTTTCCATTATTAAGCAGTTACTTGCATGTAGGGCTTAACTTTAAATTAGTTCCGCTTGCACTACACAGTCACCTACCACATATGCAGACAAGACACACGAGAAGCAGGGAATATTCCTTGACTAGAAAAAAGTTTCAAGCTTGCCCATTTACCCTGAAGCACAGAGAGAGAGAGAGAGAGAGAGAGAGAGAGAGAGAGAGAGAGAGAGAGAGATGCGCACAAAGCAACTCTAAGCTGGTTGATGGGAAAGGAAATGGAAAGTGATGCCTAGAAATAAAAACAATTAACAATTAATAAGAAAGGTAACTCTTGCTTCCACGGTGAAAATCATGCATCGCCTACATCCTTCGCTATTTCCTTTCTCTTCAAATATTAACCAGCTCCAACAAAGCGGTCCTCTGTGCACGTTAACTACAGAACTTAATTATGCATAGCGACATTCAAGTCTAGTTTCCTGCTCAGCACGCATGCACTGTCCGTTCTGGCGAGCCACGTGAGAGCAATGTAGCTCTGTCTCTCTGGAGAATGAGCTAACTGCTCCGGACACAAGGAGATTCTGTGCTTCGGTTTATTAAAGATTCCAGATCTACCAATGCTAATTACTTTTGTGAAAATCTGAAATCGCTTCAGCGGTTTTAGGAAGATGCGGAGGGCGGAGGGCGGGGGGGGGGGGGGGGGGGGGGGGGGGGGGGGGACACAAAAAACGAACGGACTTGGGTGCGTTGTGATGCGTGTACAGTAATGACAGTAATGTAACGGGGACGGCAATGTAAGATTTATTTATGCCTTGATTTATGATGTCTCGGCCTCTGGCTGCTTGCATTCCAAGCTGAATGTGTTTGGGGCTCAGATAAGAACACCAGAACCACACCATCGTTTTTTCTTTCAAATGATAGTTGAAATCTCTGAGAGCGCCCTCAGATTTCCGGACCAGCACTGCCGTTTGAATTTCTTGGGCTTGGTCGATGCCTGGATACACTCCAATAAAAGAAAGCGTTGATTGTCGCTCTGTCATCTAGTCTCAGGCAAAAATGGACTATCTTTGTCATCCTCATCCTCATAAAAGTGTTCATTTAGTGGCCCTTCAGCATGTAATGCCAGGTGTTAACTCTGCTACTTACAAGATGTTAGTGTGCATGGAGAAATGACAATGGCGGTATTTAAAACAGAACCTCTAATACTTTAAGATAATGTCAGGTTCAAACTGAGCTGACTGCCTGCGG
>JADBJO010014264.1:20000-22500 GCA_016801955.1 Conus betulinus | reverse complement strand
GCTGCTAGTGTCATATTTTCGTTTAATGCCCACACATGGTGGGTTTACGTGTAGGCAACGGCTACATGCTGCTTCATTGTAAATCGGACGAAAATCTGACATGAGTGGTTACCTGAAAGGGCAGACTAATGGAATGTCCTGTGTGTGCCTGCACCCTTTACGAATACAGAGCAGGCTTCCAAGGATGGTGCAGGATTATTCCCAACTGGTTGGTTCGGCAGTTAAGGCCGGCATTCTCCGGGTCCTACTCGCACCTTCGGATGTTTCTTTTTTACTTTTTTTTTTTGTCTTTTTTTTTTTTTTTTGTCTGCCTTTTGGCCGATTCTGGGGAAAGGCTTAGTGACGATGAGGAAAGACCCAGTGACCGCAGGGAAAGCCCTGTCGACAGCAGGGAAGACTGCATCGAGGGATCCTGCTCAGAAGGGCACCTAAGACTTCGTGTGGCAAAAAGCTCGGCCATGCCTGGAGTTGTGCTGTCCTCAATTGTCAGCGGAAACAGCGACTAGCGAGGCTGCGGGATGCACACGGCAGTTGCTTGACGGTGGCGTCTTACGCCGGTGGGATCTGTTGTCATGACATTGGGCTGGTAAAACCCATGGTGACGCTCCCGTGGAGCTTCTGTCGCGTCGCATCCAATGGCCGATACGCAATGGCACCTACCAAGGGGCAGTTATGTCCCTTGACGTCTGAATGAAATGTCCTGTTCGTACCTGCAGCCCAGGTAAATACAGCGCAGGCCTCCTAGAGTGGTGCAGGATTGCTCCCAGCTGGTTGGCTCGGCAGTTGAGGCCAACACTTCTCTGGGTTCCACTCGCTCCCACGGGTGTTTTTTTTTTTTTTTTAATTTCTTTTCTGGCGACGAATTCTTCCAGTAAGACTCCGAGAAAGCGACCACAGAGGTGACGAGGAAGAAGTAGGAATTCTAGCTTGACAAATCTTTCATAAGGTGTATGGCTTTCATTACAAATTACAGCTTGATAAATCTTTGATAATGTGCATGGCTTTCATTACAAATTACTGCTTGATAATTCTTTGATAAGGTGTATGACTTTCATTACAAATTACAGCTTGGCCCTTTAATCTGAGCTTGATAAATCTTTTATAGTGTGCATGACTTTCATTACAAATTACAGCTTGGCCCTTTAATCCGAGCTTGATAAATCTTTGATAAGGTGTATGACTTTCATGACAAAATTACAGCTCGGCCCTTTAATCCGACCGAGCTTGATAAATCTTTGATAAGGTGCATGACTTTCATGACAAATTACAGCTTGGCCCTTTAACGCGAGCTTGATAAGGTGCATGACTTTCATGACAAATTACAGCTTGGCCCTAATTACTAAGACGGAGTGCCGACACGTCTTCATCTTACGTTGCATGGGGTCATGCTTCATGACGCTCGGGTATGGGTTTCTACACAACGCATATGCTCAGTCTCTGGGGCTGACTAGTCTGGTGCAGTCTCATCCTGTTTTCTTGGAAACCAAAAACTAAAAAAAAAAAAAAAAAAGAAAAAAAAAAAAGTCATTACTGAAACCTGGCGCTTTCTACTTAGATGGGTTTTTTTTTTGTTTGTTTTTTTCTTGTTTCATAAATTCGCACCATCCATGATTGATTTGTGAGGTTTGGAATAGTTCAGTGTATTGAAGTGAAAGGGATAGAAAAAACACAATCGTGGAAGAAATTCTGCCAGGAGTATGAGATAAAAAAAAAAAAAACCAAAAAAAAGGTTTTGACTAGTTCGGCCTTCGATAGGTTGTGTGTTCTGCCTCACGGTCTTATATATGGCTATGCAGTGAAAATTAGAGATCGCCAGGTCTTTATTTCATCGGACATGTTGCTCTGAGCAAACGCTTCCAACCGGAACGTGGGCGAGCATGCGCGTATCTGCTTGTGTGTGTGTGTGTGTGGGGGGGGGGGGGGGGGGGGAGGGGAGTGTTGGAGCGAAGAATGGGTTGGAGGGGAATACAAGGGATGGGGAGAGAAAGGAAGGAAGGGGGGGGGGGGGGGGGGGGGGGGGGGGGGGGATGGGGATGCGGAGTGAATGTAAAATGTTCATTTGGTATTCAGTTTGAGGTGTGAGGGCCGATGGTTTGTTCTTCGATGTAATTTGTTACTGTTTCTTCCTGTATTGGCTAGGTCCTCACCACAGCAGGCACGCATTCGCAGACCCTAAACGCCAGGCTTTGGTGCTGGCAGCCGAGCGCCGCGGGGGTCTACGGGGGAGCCTTAAAATCGTTTTGAGCAGAACCTGGCACTTCTCCGCTCTCCTTTCATTAAATTTTCATGGCCTTCAACTATCGCTGATTAATCTGTGGAATAAGGAATCAATGGAGCGCATTCAGAGAAAGGGTAGGGACGAGAGGAAGAGAACAGGTCAGGGAACCGCAGTCATGGCAACGAAATTGCTTTGTGATCGGAGAGAGAGGTGTGTTGTTAAGGGCAGAGCACTGTTATAGTCTGTTGTGTTGCTTTGTGTCACCATAGTTACCCTTGGCGT
>JADBJO010014264.1:12500-15000 GCA_016801955.1 Conus betulinus | reverse complement strand
TCTGATGAACAGCCATGCGTCTGTCTTACGAGTACTATGGCAGATAATGCTGTGTCTGTTTTTTTTGTCTCTCCTCTCTCTGTGTGTAAGGCAAGCAAGTTCTCTCTCTCTCTCTCTCTCTCTCTCTCTCTCTCTCTCTCTCTCTCTCTCTCTCTCTCTCTCTCTCTCTCTGTCTCTGCCTCACTCTCTCTGTATGTCTATCTGTGTGTTGGTCTGCCAATGTCTCTTATCTCTCTGTCTCTCTAACTCTGTCTGTCTCTCTCTGTATTTCTGTCTGTCTATCAGTCTCTCTCTCTCTCTCTCTCTCTCTCTCTCTCTCTCTCTCTCTCTCTCTTCTTCTTCTTCTTCTTCTTCTTCTTCGTCTTCTTCTTCGTCTTCTTCTTCTTTTCTTCTTTTCTTTTTTATTTCTGTACAAATATTTAAAATGACGCTGTCTTTTTCTTAAAATGTCGATAGTTTTTTTTTTCTTTGCAGACATTTAAACTACCTCCATAAAACCGGTCATCCTTACTCCGTCTCCTCAGTAATCAAAACCAATTTCTTCGCATGCGCATTAATGGTTTCTCATCAAACACATTCTTGATGAAGTTTGTATACTTTTCCTTTAATTATTCTGGCATCATGGAGCACCAAAAATCACATACACGACTAGCTTCACCCGTTCAATTCTTTCAGTCACGTTCACACACACACACACACACACACACACACACACACACACACACACACACGCACACAGAACAAACATGCAGACACATTAACACAGCCATAGACACAGAAATACTCACACACACTCACGTGCACGGACTCGTGTACATGTTTGCATAGCTGTGCGTGAGTGTGCGTGTGCGCGTGTGCATTTGCAAGTGCATGTGTGAGTACATGCTTGCTCACACGCGAGCGCGCGCGCGTGCACACACACACACACACACACACACACACACACACACACACACACACACACACACACATGCATGTGCATTCGCAAGTGCATGTGTGCGCACGTGCTCGCTCGAACACGCGCACGCATGCACACACACACACACACAGACACACACGCGCGCGCGCGCGCGCGCGCGCGCGCGCGTGCATGCACGCTGACACACACACGTGCGCGCGCGATTATGCACCACTAACTAGCATGAAATCGGAATGGACTAAGCAACACTCGCAAGAACATTGACTTGACAAGAGTAAAGACATCAGGAATACTGACGACTCAGGATAAGAGAGAGATACAAGAGAGAGAGAGAGAGAGAGAGAGAGAGAGAGAGAGAGAGAGAGAGAGAGAGACAGAGAGACAGAGAGAGGGGAGGGAGATGTGGATGGATGAATGGACAGCTAAACACACAGATAGATAGATAGATAGATAGATAGATAGATAGATAGATAGATAGATAGATAGATAGATAATTTGACTGATCTTTAAAAAGAAACTCAAAATCCTAGCACCACACTTCACTGTAGATAAGTCAAACAGATTGTGCTTAAGGTGTAAATTATCGGAACAGCATAAATCCAGTGACTCTGTGACTTTTTTTTAAATCCTATGTTGGCTTGCCATTGGACCTTCTTCGAGAGTGTGGAGACTGCACAATCATGAATGGTTTAACACAGTGCAATACCCTTTGAATAAAAGCCGTTTGATTAAAAAAATATAAAAAAAGAAAAAGAAAAGTGTGTGTGTGCGTGCGTGCGTATGTGCGTGCGTGCGTATGTGCGCGCGCATGTGTGTGAGTGTGTGTATGTGTGTGTGTGTGTGTGTGTGTGTGTGTGTGTGTGTGTGTGTGTGTGTGTGTGTGTGTGTGTGTGTAGCACATACAAACAGTGTTGGAAAAAAAGTATATTTGCAATTACCCCACTTCCGGTTTTTGATTGTTTGTGTTGATTTTTGTATGCTGTTGTCGTGATTGTTGTTGTTGTTGTGTTGCTGCTGCTGCTGCTGCTGATGTTGCTGCCGTTGTTGTTAATATTTTGTCTGTATTTACTGGAATGAGAGTAATGACAGCTGAAGGTCTAAGTAAGCAAAACATCGCCTATGGCATTCAGAAATCACAAGCTTTATTTTGATCTCTCAGAGAATAAAGAAAATGAAAAACAGGAACCGATCTTACAAAAAAAAAAAAATCCCTAACTTTATTATATGTCAGTGACTGGCTTCTAAACATGCAGAGATTATTCTTCTTTAAATGAAGATTATTTTACAATTTATGTAGCATTTTATTGCTTTGTCAATGTTGCTATCATCAGCAACTCTCTCTCATTCTTTGAATTCCAGAACAATTACCCAACAACAAGCAGATGTAAGTATGTATAAAAAATAGTTTACTTAATACCTTAAAAGTTTAAAAGTCAAATCTCTCTCTCTCTCTCTCTCTCTCTCTCTCTCTCTCTCTCTCTCTCTCTCTCTCATGTGAGATCGATTTTCTTTTTGTTTCATCACGTATTATAATTATTTATCATTATTATGCTGTATATGTTCACACACCCCTTCGTTAGG
>JADBJO010014264.1:5000-10000 GCA_016801955.1 Conus betulinus | reverse complement strand
TTCATTCGCTCTAGCATGTAACACTTATGGCAGGGAAGGGCTAAAGCCATTGACTTTGTCTTGCCATTATGGTGGTGGCAGTCGTTATGGTGCAAAATGTCACCATAGTACAAAATGTTACATAGTGATATTCTGTGCGACCATTGCAGCAATCGCATCCTGTTTGGATAGTCTGTACTAATGTTGTAGTATGGAATATTATGCCAGTGTTTTAAGGACATTGTGTACAACAGGTCACACAGCTATGTATACCGTTGAATAAATCAATTGTTGCTGTAAGTGCTTGCGTGATGATGGATAAGGTCTGCCCAATAATGTTTTTTTGTTGTTGTTTTTTTAGATACTGATGTACAAGTTGAAGTATGGAATTAATGATGATCTCCTGCATCTCATTACCAATGACAGTGCCAGTTTTGACAAAATTAGCGATGCGTTCTGATGGCGATGGTAGTAGTGGTGATGGTGGTTTAAGAAGGTAAGTCTCTTACTTACCTTGCAGCATTTGTAATCTAAGATTAACCCATTTATGCCGAAATTTTAGGTTTTAGAAAAAGTGTCTGAACACGGTTCGTTTTAACTCAGGAAAAACAACAGCAAGTTTTTTTTTTTTTTTTTTACTTTTTAAGCCATCGTTTTAGATGTATGGTGCCAAATATGTACGTCCCATATTTGGGATGCTAGAACTGAATGGGTAGGGGTTTTAGATGCCAAGCTTACATAAGAAAAAGTGACTTCATGGTGAAAAATCTTGGGTTTATTCCACCAAATAAATGAACTGAAACCAGAAACAAGAACCATCTATTAATAAACGAAACATTTAGCGTCAATCAAATGAAGTACCTGTTGATGTTTATCTTCACTTGGTACTCTAGCTTGAAGAAAACCGAACAAAAAAAAATCAAAACAAAGACGCAGAAATCTTTGTTTCAGTGAAAACAACTTGGAAACATCTATGTGGCGTACAACAGAGAATCATTTGACCTTCACTTGACATGGAAAGTCTTTGAAGCACCTGTCATGCACCCAACGTCACATTTCAGCACTTGTGTGTTGGTCTTCATTCCGCACTGACCGCATCGCAGCTGAGTGGGTGAGGGGCTCACAAGATGATCCATCCTGTCAAACCTGACACTATCCGGGACACGCTTGTCCAGGGATGCTGGTCGACCCCGCCAAGCACGAGGAGCATCAGAACGGAACCTGGCGCGAGCAAGATACACCTTGGCTACTGCACGTCGAAATGCCAACAGATCCAGGCTCTTCTTCCTGTGTGCTGGGTCTGCCTGTAAAGATGCCATGCCTGCTGAACAGCAAGGTCCAGGCAGTAGATGAACAGTGGCCACCACCACTTCTTGCTGCGGATAGCCACTCTGTATTTCTCAATGTTTTGATCCATCCTGTCCACTCCACCCATTGTCTTATTGTAATGTTGGATGAGGAATGGCTGCAACAAATCCACTTTCTTCTTCTCAGAGCGTGACCACCGTCGTGCTGTGCTGATTGGAAGAACACCAACTTTGTTGGACACAACATTTACTAGGCTATTGTCATTCCATCGAACAACTATTGAACCAGACTTAACATCAGTGGCATGGTCGTATGTTCCTCGTGTAGTCTTCTCCATTTCCTTTGTGGTCTTGAGCGGGCAGTCTTCCAGCCTGTTGGCACGAATTGTTCCTGTGCATGCGATCTTCTTTCTTAGTCAGGCAGTCCACAAGCTTCAGAGACGTAAAGAGATTGTCGAAGGTCAGGTGAAAGGGCGCACTCCTCCTGGAGATCAGCAATCAAGTCAATGACCACTGATCCTCCCATTCCCAAATAAAGGTACTGGGTTTGTCTCCCATGGGCTCCTTGGTATGGCTCAAACTGAATGCAGTATCCCAAAGGTGTGCACAGAACCCAGAGCTTGAACCCAAAGCGAATAGGTTTGCCTCTTATGAACTGCTTCGCCGAATGCCTGCCAAAGTATGGGACCATTGACTCATCTATGCTGAGATCAGGTGTTTGAAAAAAAAAACGAAAATACTGCGTCAATGCAGTCATCAGAGGGCGGACTTTTGCCATCTTGTCATCCTTGTCCAGCATAGAATTGTCGCAGAAGTGGAGATATTTCATCAGCTCGTCAAATCTGTCCCTTGTCACGGCTGCAGCGACAGCATGATTTCTCACATCTTCATCCTGAGACCAGTACATTCTTCGTCTTGGAACAGGACTGTACCCCGAGACAAGCAAAATTGCCAAAAATGTTTTGATTTTTCTTCTGCATTGGTGGAAAAAAAGCATGGTTTCCCTTGGAACGACCATATTCCTCACTGTAATCAACTATTTCTCTCCGATCAGCTCATCATCAAAGAAAATCTCGAATAGGGCAGAGGGATCCTCTGGCAATCTGGAAGCATCCAGTGGTTCGGCATTCCAGGGAAATCGGTCCTTCTGTCTGTCATTCAGATCAACTTTTCTCCAGTCTCTGGCTTTCGGTGCACCAGAAGGCGTGGATTTCTTTCTTTGTTGCTGGCCCTTTGCGCACTGGCTGCTTTCTTTTTCCCTTAGCACATTGCCCTACTGTGCCAGATGTCGAAGATCCGAGTTGTGCTCCTGGGGTATCCCTCAGCACCAGAATCATCAGACAATGCCTGTTCACAATCCTCATCCTGCACAATATAAAACAAGAACCACGACATGATCTTCTCATTTTTATATACTTCTTTTTTTGTTTTATTACTTTCATTATCATCAATATTGCATCAGTCCCTTCTTTTCCATTATGAAGCATCTCCATTCATTCCATCTTTCTCTTCATTATAAAATCATCATCAAACATTTTTCTCTTCTGCTATGAAATCATCATCGAACATTTCTCTCTTCTACTTTAAATCATCATCAAACAATTTCTCTCTTCCGTTATAGGCTTGTATGCCTACCTCCATGGGTCCGAGTCTGGTGCGTACACCACTTCTCAATACAGTGGCAGAGGTTCCTGCTAAAAGCTGGCGACCACTCAGATTTTCCACCGTTCCCTCTTCATCTTCATCACCACTGTCGTCATCGGTCAGTTCATCCACTGGTGGCGGCTCTATGAAGATATCAGCTGTCTGGAATGTATCATCTTCCTCTAGCATGCTAACCACTTCGTGGACATTGAAGAATCTGCAAGAGAACAACAGGATATTTAGTAAATCTAAAACAAGAAAACCCCTACCCATTCAGTCCTAGCGTCCCATATATGGGACGCACCTTCCACAGACTCACAAAACAAAACCTACAGATTTTCAGATCAAAGTGAAGAGACAAATTTAAATCAATGTTAGATGTGCATTTTATCTTCTTAGGTGTTATTTAAAAATTATCGTAGAAAAGATTTACAGCCTTACCTTCGTGAAACTTGCCATTACTGTGCTGAAAGAACATGCGCTGAGACAAAATGGCGGCCCTGCTGAAAAGCAAATGGAGGAAGACAACCCACATTGATCATTTTCAACACACAATGGCTTCCCTTATATCATTTGTATCTATTTACGCAAAATAACCCAACATTGCATTTGACTGCATTCAACTGATAATGTCCCATATTTGGGACGCACGGATAAACAATCAACCAGTTACTTCATTTGATTGACGCTAAATGTTTCGTTTATTGATAGATGGTTCTTGTTTCTGGTACAGTTCATTTATTTGGTGGAATAAACCCAAGATTTTTTCACCATGAAGTCACTTTTCTTATGTAAGCTTGGGATCTAAAACCCCTACCCATTCAGTTCTAGCATCCCAAATATGAGACGTACATATTTGGCATCATAAATCTAAAACGATGGCTTAAAAATTGAAAAAAAAATGCTTGCTGTTGTTTTCCTGAGTTAAAACGAACCGTGTTCAGACACTTTTACTAAAATCTAAAAATTTCGGCATACATGGGTGAAAAGAATGACTTTCGCTACTGGCAACGATGGAATGATGACGATCACGCCAACAACGATGACGGTAATTATGGTGATGGTGATGTGGATCACGGTGTTTCTGTGTGACTTCTCTACGCTTATATTGGTGGACCATTGCTCTGGCAGCTTCAGGGGATAGTAGTTCGGGAGACACGCCTACATGGACCTTGCTAACCCTGAAACACTTTTTTTTTTCAACTTGAGTTGGGCAGTCTTTCAGTCAAGTTTCCAGACTGTTGATAATAATTTTTAAACACACTTCTTTACCCCCACCTAGAACACCTCTATCACCCAGTAAAAATGACAAGTTAGTCCCACCCAGACAAAGAATTTGTACTTTCATAAATGGTAACAACTTGTACCACAGTTGATATGAATATCTGACATCCTGGAACAGAGTGCTACTGTTCAGGGGGTGAATTTCAGTGCCTGTTAGTACAGAATGACATTTTATACTACGGTGACAATTTGCTCTGCAACAGCAGTGAGCATGAAAGGGTTAATTTGTTCTGTTAGAGGTGTGTCAGCAAATAGGCAGGTGGCACTTCAGTCGATGAACAGACATAGACGCTATTCATCACGTGAAACGCTCGACCCGTGCAATGAGCTGTCCAGACTCAATCACGGTAATGGATTGCTGGCTTTTGATCGGCCTTGGCTGGCTTTGTCTACGGGAAACCAGCGCACAGTCGCAGTTGCTCTTTGATCCTACTGTCTTTCCACATCTCTGCGATCTTGTTTGATCCAGTGTCATGCATAAAACAGCTATACCGTTCGTACTCTTAGACACAGGCGTATACTTCCTTAATTAACATGCTATGACTTTTTGCCTGTGTGTGTCTGTCCCCTTTCCCTCTCAATTTCTCTTTTTTCTCCACCACCTTTCCATTCCTCTCAATCCCACTCTCTTTCTCTCTCCCCTCCCTCCCTCCCTCCCTCTCTCTCTCTCTCCACAACAATAGAGACATAATCAACCAGCCTGCCGTTTTATCTGTTCAAGGTATTCGATAAACATAAGTTAAGAAATTTGAATTAAAGTATTAAAATAGCAACATGCTTTGTCTT
>JADBJO010014263.1:45000-48420 GCA_016801955.1 Conus betulinus | reverse complement strand
TAGACTAGCAGGTCCCGTCCTATGCCAGTGAGGCTGCAGTACTCCCAGACTAGCAGGTCCCTGTCCTATGCCAGTGAGGATGCAGTACTCCTAGACTAGCAGGTTCCGTCCTATGCCAGTGAGGCTGCAGTACTCCTAGACTGGCAGGTCCCTGTCCTATGCCAGTGAGGTCTGCAGTACTCCTAGACTAGCAAAGCAGGTTCCGTCCTATGCCAGTGAGGCTGCAGTACTCCTAGACTAGTAGGTCCCTGTCCTATGCCAGTGAGACTGCAGTACTCCTAGACTAGCAGGTTCCGTCCTATGCCAGTGAGGCTGCAGTACTCCTAGACTAGCAGGTCCCTGTCCTATGCCAGTGAGACTGCAGTACTCCTAGACTAGCAGGTTCCGTCCTATGCCAGTGAGACTGCAGTACTCCTAGACTAGCAGGTTCCTGTCCTATGCCAGTGAGACTGCAGTACTCCTAGACTAGCAGGTTCCCTGTCCTATGCCAGTGAGGCTGCAGTACTCCTAGACTAGCAGGTTCCGTCCTATGCCAGTGAGGCTGCAGTACTCCTAGACTAGCAGGTTCCTGTCCTATGCCAGTGAGACTGCAGTACTCCTAGACTAGCAGGTCCCGTCCTATGCCAGTGAGACTGCAGTACTCCTAGACTAGCAGGTCCCCGTCCTATGCCAGTGAGACTGCAGTACTCCTAGACTAGCAGGTTCCCTGTCAGACTGCAGTCCTCCAGACTAGCAGGTTCCTGTCCTATGCCAGTGAGACTGCAGTGCTCCTAGACTAGCAGGTCCTGTCCTATGCCAGTGAGACTGCAGTGCTCCTAGACTAGCAGGTTCCGTCCTATGCCAGTGAGGCTGCTGCAGTACTCCTAGACTAGCAGGTCCCTGTCCTATGCCAGTGATTGCAGTACTCCTAGACTAGCAGGTTCTGTTCTATGCCAGTGAGACTGCAGTGCTCCTAGACTAGCAGGTCCTGTCCTATGCCAGTGAGACTGCAGTGCTCCTAGACTAGCAGGTCCTGTCCTATGCAAGTGAGGCTGCAGCTGGAAGAGGACAAATAATTATTATGATCCACGGTCCTACACTTTTTTTTTTTTTCGACAACAAGCGGTACAGTAATATTCTTTAACCCTCAAGAAAGATAATTTTGATTTGACTTGACTTCACACACACACACACACACACACACACAACACACACACACACACGCACACACGCACACACACACACACACACACAAAACCAAACCATATAACAACCCCCCCAAAACGTAGTATTACATTGTATACATGTATGCTATGAAGTCGAGATAAATCAACGCATGTATTTGATAATCGTAAAATAAAGACGAAGTTTTATAGAATTTAAAAAATCGCGTAAATCGACACAGCTGTCTTTATATTAAATCGATATACAATAAATGATAAAAAGAGGAAAGCTGTTTAAAAGAAAATAAAAGAAAAGAAAAAAAAAAACCTTTTTTTTCAGTTTTTCAAAAACATTATAATCCTCGATCCGAATTAAAAAAAAAAGTTTTGTCTTTAAGAACTAGCGGCAGGACAAGATTTCAACTTTTCTTTCTTTCTTTTCTTTCTCTTTCTTCTTTTTTCTCTTTCTTTCTTTCTTTCTTTTCTTTCGTTCTTTTTTCTTTCTTTCTTTCTTTCTTTCTTTTCTTTCTTTCTTTCTTTCTTTTTCTTTCTTTTTCTTCTTTCTTTCTCTTTCCTTTCTTCTTTTTCTTTTTTTCTTCCATTTCTTTCTCTTCTTTTCTTTCCTTCTTTCTTTTCTTTCTTTCTTTCTTTTTTCTTTCTTTCTCTTTCTCCTGTCTGTCTGTCTGTCTGTCTGTCTGTCTCTCTGTCTTTGTCAGGCACAATACATAAGAACGCCGTCCGGTCCTTTTGACCTGTGATCCCAGTGTCACAATGCCTGTTGAAACACACGAGCCGCCACTGTCACGTAAACGCACACCAACTGATCAGCCTCCGTCTCCTGGACTTTAGTTCACGCAAGACAAGAAGACCATCTCTCTCTCTCTCTCTCTCTCTCTCTCTCTCTCCTCTCTCTCTCTCTCTCTCTCTCTGGTGTTCTAAGAGGGACGTGTGATTTCCATCCGATCCCCTTTTATTTGTTTATTTGGTACTTAGGTACCTACCTAGAAATTTTATTTAGGCATTTATTTATTTAGGTAATGATCTTTTATTTCTAATTAATGTTTTGTGTGTATTTATTTATCTAATTATCTATTCAAATGTTTATTCATTCTCTTTTCTTCATACGCAGGTTGATACTCCTGCGGACACTCCTTGTATAGACAGGCAAGAATTAATCCCATCTACCCAACAAAGGGAGTCGAGTTTTGTGTGTATGACCAATTTTTTATCCCGCCATTACGGTAGCGAGACTCCAGCTTCGGTGGAAGGTGCATGCTATGTGTAACGTGTCATCCATACCAACGGCCAAACTGGCCTTCTCTTCCGAAAGTTGGTGATGGGATTTTACGTGTGTGCAAGATGTTGTCTGTGCGTTCACACACGGAACCTCGGTTTATAGTCTCATTAGAAGGACTGTATGGGAAATGGAACCAGAAAACCAATGTTAAACTCCAAGGGAAAAATCCCCCTGTACCGAAACGCCATGGTGGAGATTCGAACCCGCAACCCCAGGATCACCCAGATTACGAGTCCGGCGCTCTACCACTGGGTGAGTCTGGCCCTCTATTCATTTATCTATTTTAAGTATTTATTCACGGTCCGCTTCTTCGTTTGGACAAAAAGAAAATATTGAAATGATTTCGGCAGTCGAGGGAACGATTTGCACACAATACACGTCTTCAGATGCTGCGAGTGATGAGTGCAATATTTGCACAGTGAGGTCCACTTTCTCACCCTTCTTCTTTCCCCCTCCTCCACCCTCCCAGCCCAACCCCACCCCCCATTTTCCCGTCCCCTCACAACCCTCTACCTACTCCTTTTAAAATCCATGTTGAGTCATACGCATAGAGACTGTGGACTCGTGTACTTGTTCTTGTTTGTCGTCAGCCCATTATGCAGACAGACAGACAAACGCCGAAGTAAACAATATTACCTAAATAAATAAATGCCTAAATAAATTCCTAAGTAGGTTCCTAAATACATAAAACAAACAAAATAAATCGGGATCGGATGGAAATCACATGTCCTAATAATACAACCGAACTTCAATACAGCTGACTGACTTTTTTCTCTCATTGTGGCAGACAAAAAAACCGCTGGATTAGAGGCAGAAAAGTCCTATTACATTACATTTGTCAAAAGAGAATCATATCTTCACCTGTGTCCGTCGCTTTGTTTGTCTGTCAGTCTGCCAATATGGTTATGCCAAAAAAATGACTGCCGGACCGAATTCAACAAAACTTGGTGTGAAAAGGGACAGGGCCCATAACTTTGGTGG
>JADBJO010014263.1:25000-32500 GCA_016801955.1 Conus betulinus | reverse complement strand
TCTCCACTTGATGTACGTTCCTTTATTAACCCGTTCCATTTGATCTACATTCCTCCATTATCCTCTCCACTTGATCTACATTCCTCCATTAATCCTCTCCACTTGATCTACATTCCTCCATTAATCTCTCCACTTGATCTACATTCCTCCATTAATCTCCTCTCCACTTGATCTACATTCCTCCATGAATCCTCTCCATTTGATCTACATTCCTCCATTAATCCTCTCCATTTGATCTACATTCCTCCATAATCCTCTCCACTTGATCTACATTCCTCCATTAATCCTCTCCGCTTGATCTACATTCCTCCATTAATCCTCCGCTCCGCTTGATCTACCTTATTCCTCCATTAATCCTCTCCGCTTGATCTACATTCCTGATCTACATTCCTCCATTAATCCTCTCCACTTGATCTACATTCCTCCATTAAAACCGTTTCCATTTGATCTATGTTCCTCCGTTAACCCATTCCATTTGATCTATGTTCTTCCATTAACCCGTTCCATTTGATCTATGTTCCTCCATTAAACCCGTTCCATTAGATCTATGTTCCTCCGTTAACCCGTTCCATTTGATCTATGTTCCTCCGTTAACCCGTTCCATTTGATCTATGTTCCTCTCCGTTTAACTCGTTCCATTTTATCTACGTTCCCCCATTAACCCGTTCCATTTGATCTACGTTCCTCTGTTAACCCGTTCCATTTGATCTACGTTCCTCTGTTAACCCGTTCCATTTGATCTACGTTCCTCTGTTAACTCGTTCCATTTGATCTATGTTCCTCCATTAACCCGTTCCATTCCATTTGATCTACGTTCCTCAGTTAACCCCCGTTCCATTTTATCTACGTTCCTTCATTAACCCGTTCCATTTGATCTATGTTCCTCAGTAACCCGTTCCATTTTATCTACGTTCCTCCATTAACCCGTTCCGTTCCATTTGATCTATGTTCCTCCATAACCCGTTCCATTTGATCTACGTTCCTCTGTTACCCGTTCCATTTGATCTATGTTCCTCTGTTAACCCGTTCCATTTGATCTATGTTCCTCTGTTAACCCGTTCCATTTGATCTATGTTCCTCTGTTAACCCGTTCCATTTTATCTATGTTCCTCCGTTAACCCGTTCCATTTGATCTATGTTCCTCTGTTAACCCGTTCCATTTGATCTATGTTCCTCTGTTAACCCGTTCCATTTGATCTATGTTCCTCCATTAACCCGTTCCATTTGATCTACGTTCCTCTGTTAACCCGTTCCATTTGATCTATGTTCCTCCATTAACCCGTTCCATTTGATCTACGTTCCTCCATTAATCCGTTCCATTTGAGCTATGTTCCTCATTAACCCGTTCCATTTGCTCTACGTTCCTTCTTTAATCCGTTCCCGTTCCATTTGATCTACGTCCTCCATTAATCCGTTCCATTGATCTATGTTCCTCTGTTAACCCGTTCCATTTGATCTACTTTCCTCGACTAACTCCATTTTCATCTCCTTTCCTACAACAACCAGTCCATTTTAATCTACTTTCTGCCATTAGTCCCTTCCATTCTTACCTACTTTTCTTTATAAACGTTTTCCATTTTACCTGTTTCCCCGTCATTAACCCGCTCCATTTTGTTACCTTTCCTCTGTTAACCAGTTCCATTTAATCTCCCATTGCTCCGTTAAACCCTTCTATTTGATCTACGTATCTCCATAAACCGTGATCCAGATTTCTTGACTCCCCCCCCCCCCCCCCCCCCCCCCCATTTTTTACTATCTACTTTTCATCGTTAACCGGTTCCGTTTCATCTGCTTTTATCTATTGACCTGGTTTTTTTTTTACTATTTTAGCTACATCCCCCAGCCTATTCTGTTCTGTGTACCTTCCACTGTTAACCTCTTCAATTTTATCAACCTTCCATTATTAACCCCTTTCAATTTTGTCAGCCCTCCTCAACTGAGCCATTCTGTTTCATGTTCGTTCCTTTGTGAATCCGTTTCTACTTTCCTCCCTCCGTTAAATCATTCATTTAATGTACTTTACTTCATCAACCCTTTCAACATAACTACTGTCCTCCATTTGTCGAGACACTTTTCTGTATTTGTCTCTGTGTTCCCCATTCCATTTTACCTGCTTTTCATGCCTTCACCCGTACCACTTTGTCTCCCTCCCACTGCCAGCCTGTTTCATTTATCTTCCGACATAAACCCGTTCAATTGTATCGACTTTCCTATATAATCACTTCCATTTCCCCATTAAATCGTTCAATTCAGTCTACTTCCCTGCGTTACCCTGTTCAATTCTTTTCTACTTTTCTCCATTTACTTGCGACATTCTGTCTCCTTTCCTCTATCGATCCTTTCCATTTTATCCGTTTTCTTCCATTAACCCCTTTCCATTTGATCTCCTCTCCTGCCTTCACCTGAACCTGTTCCGTTTCATCTTTTTTGAGCTCCCTTCACCCGTTCTGTTGTGTACCTGCTTTTCCTACTTCCCCTCGGTCCGTGTTCTCTCCTCTTGATTGGCACATCTACTCCCTCCCTCCACCACCACCAGTTCTCTCTTATTTACTTTCTTCCATTGCCTCGTTCCCCGTCTTATTTATTTTCCTCCGTTACCCGTTCCACTTCATCTAATGTTCTGCAACCCGTTTCATTTTCTCGACATCACTCTTGTTTATGGATTCCGTGTTATGTACGTCCCTGCAAGAACCCGTTCCCTTGTGTATGCTTTCCTCCATTTACGCATTCCGGTCATCTCTATTTTTCCTCCATCAGCTTGTTCCTTTTGGTCTCTTTTCCTCTCGCCTTGGCTTAAGGCTGTGTCAGACTTAGGCCAGAACACCAAGGCCACGTCAAAATGTTGTTTACGCTCAGCATGATTATGCGGGGTTGTCTACAGTCGTGACAAGCTCCTAGCATAACACCATCAGTCCCCAAAATCCCTCGAAGTCAGAGTGTGGCTGCCCATGTGGTGGGGTAATAAAAAAAAAACACGGTCACACGCGTAATGTTCTCGTGTCCTAGTTGATGCATTTGTACCAAAGTGTTCAAGTACTACGGCTGTTCGGATGATCCCTGGAGTCTTTTAGCCAGGGTACGACAACAGCAGCAGCAACAACACAACATATATTTTCCTCCATTAACCCGTTCAAATTTACTGACATTCCTCTTTTCATCTGTTAATTATATTTGCCTTTTTGCTTGCCTGTTTGCTTGCTCCTCTTCCTCTTGCCCCCCCCCCCCCCCCCCCCCCCCCCCCCCCCCCCCCCCTTGCAGCTTTCTTCCTTCCTTAACGTTCTTGCCTCAAACCTTCCTCCATCACTCTTCCTGACTCAACACTCACACCTATCTTCCTCCCTCAACCCTGACATCGAACTTGCCTTCCTCAACCATTCTCCCTCCACCCTGACATCGAACTTGCCTTCCTCAACCATTCTCCCTCCCACCCTGACATCGAACTTGCCTTCCTCAACCATTCTCTTTCGAACTTGCCCTCAACCCTGACATCGAACTTGCCTTCCTCAACCATTCTCCCTCAACCCTGACATCGAACTTGCCTTCCTCAACCATTCTCCCTCCACCCTGACACCTAACTTGCCTTCCTCAACCATTCTCCCTCCACCCTGACACCTAACTTGCCTTCCTCAACCTTCCTGCCTCAACCCTAACGTCGAACTTGCTTTCCTCAACCTTCCTGCTTCAACCCTGACATCGAACTTGCCTTCCTCAACCATTCTCCCACAACCCTGACATCGAACTTGCCTTCCTCAACCATTCTCCCTCCACCCTGACACCTAACTGCCTTCCTCAACCATTCTCCCTCAACTCTGACATCGACATCGAACTTGCCTTCCTCAACCATTCTCCCTCAACCCTGACATCGAACTTGCCTTCCTTACCATTCTCCCTCCACCCCTGACACCTAACTTGCCTTCCTCAACCTTCCTGCCTCAACCCTGACATCGAACTTGCCTTCCTCTCAACCTTCCTGCTTCAACCCTGACATCGAACGTGCCTTCCTCAACCTTTCTGCCTCAATCCTCACACTTGTCTTCCTCTTTCAATCTTCCTGCCTCATCGCTTACATGTATCTTCCTCCCTCAACTATCCTGTCTCCTGTACGTATACATCTGTCTACCACCCTGTGCCATCCTGCCTCAATCTTTTTACTTCACCTTCCTCCCTCAGTGTGTCCTCGTTCTCTCGCTATCGTCCCTCATTTGTATTTCTTGTCAGCATCCAAAAACAAACACGCGATCCAACGAACGAACCAATCACGAGTTAAACACACCAAGGAACAATCGAACTATCAAATAGCGCATCTCTCTCTACACTCTCTCACACACATACACACACCACACACACACACACACACACACACATATATATATATATATATATATATATATATATATATATATTTCACACACACACACACATTGGATATTACATATATCTTGGGAAGAGCAAATCCAGCAACAGTGTATTGCACATCTCTCTTTATCTAGTCTCATATCCTCTCTCTCTCACTTCACCCATCACTCCAACTCCTCCCCTCTTTCCTCTCTCTCTCTCCCTCTCTCCTCCCTCTCCTCTCTCATCTCTCTCTCTCTCTCTCCCTCTCTCTCTCTCTCTTCTCCTCTCCCCTCCTGGTGATCCTCTCCCTCTTCCCTCTCTCCTCTCTATCTCTCTCTCCCCTCTCCTTCTCCTCCCCCCCTCCTCGATCTTCCCTCGCAAAATCTCCATCTCTCCATCTCTCTCCTCTCTCCTCTCCTACTCTCTCTCTCTCTCTCTCTCTTCGCTCTCTCTCCTCTCTCTCTCTCTCTCACAGGTTGGTTGGAACTGATACATATATCTTTGGAAGAGCAAAATCAGCTACAGTGCTCTTTCTCTCTCTCTCTCTCTATCTTTATCCGCTCCCTCCTTTCCCTCCCTTGCCCTTCTTCTCTCTCCCTCTCTTCTCTCTCTTCTCTCTTTCTCTCTGCTCTCTCTCTCTTTCTTCTCTCTCTCTCTTTTCGCCCCCCCCCCCTCTCTGACTCTCACAGTTTGGGATTGTTACATATATTTGGAAGAGCAAAAACCAGCTACAGGTGCTCTCTCTCTCATCCTCTCTCTCTCTCTCTCTCCTCTCTCTCTCTCTCTCTCTCGTGTGTGTGTGTGTGTGTGTGTGTGTGTGTGTGTGTGTGGTGTGTGTGTGCGTGTGTGTGTGTGTGCGTGCGTGCGTGCGTGCGTGTGTGTGATCGCCGACTTTTTCCTCGAAATACTGGCTGACACATCGCAAAGCCATGGAAGACTAGTCTCTCCGTCGCTCCCCCACCCCCCAAAACCCCATCCCCACCCACCCCCCACTCCCGGCCCAGCCCCTCCCCCCACCCCCCCACCCACCCCGTGGAAACGGTGTCAGGCTACTTCGAACGTTCGCTTCTGTGATACGCCCCGGTACAAGAATATGCACACCGATTGATTCGGTCAGTATTACATGTCACCGACATTGAAGCCTCTGACGCAAGCTCCTTGGCTCGGGTCACCTTCATGGCAGCAGGGTGTGACCCGTTTGGCCCAGACTGACGAACCATTGATCCCCCTTGCTTGCCAGGCCTAGGAACCTGTCAGCAGATGGCGAGGAAAGCTATTGTCTTCGTGTTGACATTTGAGAGCGACAGAAACGGAGAAGGGGTGGGTGGGTGGAGGGGGGGTGGGTGGGTTGGTGGGTGGTGGTGGGGTGGTGGTGGAGGAGGATAGTGTGTGGAGAGGGAAGAGAGAGAGAGAGAGAGAGAGAGAGAGAGAGAGAGAGAGAGAGAGAGAGAGAGAGAGAGAGAGAGAGAGAGAGAACTTTTAATTTTTGTCAGCACTTTTCCGAAGTACTGATGCAGTTTATGCAATACCTAACGCGGTCACCGACTTATTTTTCAAGTAGTTTCTGCTATCAGCTAGTTTCCTCTGACACGCTGTCTGGTGAGTTAGGTTTGGGCACGCTATGAAGCGAGCTGACTGCCGGAAGGTAGGTAGCTGAAGCATGAGTAAAGAAAGGTCACCACACCGTCAGACAAATACGAGGGACAAACGACGCGTTTTCGACCCCTGGGTCTTGGAGCGGGAATAGCTCAGTTGGCAGCGCGCCAGACTCGTAATCTGGGTGATCCTGGGGTTGCGGGTTCGAATCTCCGCCAGGCCGTTTCGGTACATGGGGATTTTCCCTCGCAGTTAACACATTAGTTCTGACTCCATTTTCCATACAATCCTTCGAATGAGACTATAAACCGGGGTTCCGAGTGTGGACGCACGCGTAATATCGTGCACACACGTAAAAATCCCATCACCAACTTTCGGAAGAGAAGGACAGTTTGGCCGTTGGTATGGATGACACGTTACACACAGGATGACACGTTACACATAGCATGCACCCTGCCTGAGAAATGGAAAGAATGAAGGAAGTAAGAAAACTGAGTGAACGAAAGTGACTGGATGACACGGGAAACGACTGAATGAAGCGCCAGCTGGCAGCTCTTCAGTCGGCACTACCAAGGTAGGCAGCCCTTTGTGTAAACGAGTATGGATTGTAAAGTGCTTAGATCTGGCTTTCTAGCAGAGGATAAGCAATATATAAGTCTTCATAATTATAATAATAATATTAATAATAATCATCATCATAATAATGATAATGATAATAATAATGATAATAATAATATTAATAGCTATAGCAAGACAAACAAAAGTGATGAAAAAAGCACAGTCCTCATTCTGCTGGAGAGAGTAGGAAGTGTGACAAGATTTATCTTCTCTTGGCCCGCCTTGGCTTAAGGCTGTGTCAGGCCAGTTGACATAGGCTAGAACACCAAGGCTACATCAAAATGTTGCTATGCTTTGCATAGTTACGCAGGATTTGTTTTCAGTTGTGACAAGCTCCTAGCCTAACATTATCAGTCTCCCAAGTCCCCCGAAGTCGGAATGTGGCTGCCCACGTGGCGGTTAATTGAAAAACGGTCACACACGTAATGTTCTCATCGTTTGCTGATGCATTTGTACCATAGTGTTCAAGTACTTCGGTTGTTCGGATGATCCCTGGAGTCTTTTAGCCAGGGTATGAAAACAACAACAACAACAACAACAACAACAACAACAACAATAACAACACAACATCAACAACAAGAACATCTTCTCTTGGGAAGAGTGGTAGGTCGGAATAGAGAGGATGAAGAAGGACATAAAGCAAATGATAATAGCAATGGGTACCACTACCAACACCACAGTGAGCGCTCTCATGCACGCTGCCATCTCCTTTTATCTTACAACAACCGCCACCCACATACACTAACTTCCATTACCCCCCCCCCCCCCCCCCCTCCCCTCGCCTTCCACCCTAAACTTCTTTTCTTCTAATTTCGTCTAAAAAAACATATCTATCTGTTTAGTCATATAGTCATTTTCTCATTGTTTCTTTAAAAAACAATGATCAGATTATCATAATTTTGTATAGTACGCCGTAACGTTTCCTTAGTAATGTAATTCATCTCATGG
>JADBJO010014263.1:0-10000 GCA_016801955.1 Conus betulinus | reverse complement strand
CTCTCTCTCTCTCTCTCTCAAAACTCACGCACACACACACACACACACACACACACACACACACACACACACACACACAAAATTGTCACAAAAAGACGTTCGACGTCTTCACACCTCCCTCCTTTTTTTTCAACCTTCTTGTCCATCACCCAACCCTTCCACATTCCAAATCTTCCAATCTACGCATGCTACGCTCTCCTCCCGCCACCACCACCCTCCCCCCCCCCCTCCTTCCACCCAGTGCGTCTCCCTGAGCCCTCCGCCGCCCCCCATCCCTGCCATTCTTCCACACCATCAAAACAAACGAAATACAAAACAAACCGAGAGACAAAACAAAGAAAAGAAAAACCAGCTGGCCATATAGACAGCACGCTAACCGTTAACACTCTTCATACTGCTTGTGCTCCTCATCAGGACACAACGCCAGACAGTCCCAAGTACCAGTGACGCCACGTTGTCCATCGCCGACTGACTGATAACTTCCACCCCTACCCCCTCCACCCTTCCCATCCCTTACCTTCCTGACCACTCTCTCCTTATCCCCTTATCCACCTCTCTCTCTCTCTCTCTGCTCTCGCGTGTGTGTCTAACTATTTTCACACACACACACACACACACACACACACACACACACACACACACACACACACACACACAAATGGAGAGACTCTCTCTCTCTCTCTCTCTCTCACACACACACACATACACACACACACACACACACACACACACACACACACACACACACAATTGTCACAAAAAGAAGTTCGACGTCTTCACACCTCCCTCCTTTAAAGAATTCAACTGTCTTGTCCATCACCCAACCCTTCCACATTCCAAATCTTCCAATCTACGCATGCTACGCTCTCCTCCCGCCACCACCACCACCCCCCATCCATCCTCCCACCCAGTACGTCTCCCTGAGCCCTCCGCCACCCCCCCGGCCCTGCCATTCCTCCACACCATCAAAACAAACAAAATACAAAACATACCGAGAGACAAAACAAAGAAAGAAAACCAGCTGGCCATTGAGACAGGACCCTAACCGTTAACACACTTCATACTGCTTGTGCTCCTCATCAGACAGAGCGCCAGACAGTCCCAAGTACCAGTGATGCCCCGTTGTCCATCGCCGACTGACAGATAACTTCCACCCTTACCCCCCTCCACCCTTCCCATCCCTTACTGACTGCCATCTCCACCCCTTATCCATTCCTGGCTCTCTCTCTGTGTCTGTCTGTCTGTCTGTCTCTTTCTCGTACTCTGTCTCTCGCCTGTGTTTCTGCTGGTTGTCCCTGTATTTTCCCGTGCCCATCTCCCACCACGTTTACTTTGTGTGTTTTGAGACATAGAGAAGAGAGAGAGAGAGAGAGAGAGAGAGAGAGAGAGAGAGAGAGAGAGAGAGAGTGTGTTTAGGATAACAATCTGTCCTTCCCGCTCCCCCCCCTCCCCCCCCTTCAATCTTTCCCCCATTACCCCCACCATTCATTCTCTCTCTCTCTCTCTCTCTCTGTGTGTGTGTGTGTGTGTGTGTGTGTGTGTGTGTGTGTGTGTGTGTGTGTGTCGCAGCAACTGATACAATCCGTCATTTAGTGGCAATGAACTATCAGAATTTTTTTTCAGAATCGGAGGACTACAACACTAACGTGGAGATACTAGACAGCGATTCACCGTCAGTTGCTCTACAAGAGACTGAGGAAAAGAGCAAGGAACACACGCAACAGCGCAACGGATGTCCTTGAGTCAGCGGAAGCTAATGCGTCTGACCTGTACAACGCTATTACATTGTGTTTTGAAAATACATCAAAGCAAATGTACAGCCTGATCTGTACCATGAGATCAGAGAGGAACAAAAATGAATGTGACAGTAACGCTGGTTACGATGGAAATCATGCTTCATAAGCAACCTAAGAACTGCGAGGTTCATTACGTAAACATTGTTATGACATCAGTGCTGGCTTTAAAAGAAATCTTGCTGAAGATGTGACCACTAACTATAAAGTTAACCCTTTAAATCTGAGATCAAAGGCTGTGGTTGTACAGGACATCTTGGTCTAGAAGTAATCTATACATTGTACAGTTTATCATTATTATTGTTGGTATTATTTATGATTGCTCAAACTTTGTTCTATTCACTGCGCAAAATTTCGTGTGAACTATGACTGCAGAGCTGCTGCTATTGTGCTCTAGCGGACTGACCATGAAATGAACTGTAATATCTTGATGGTGGTTTCCATGTCATGACGATCTTACTGTTTGAGATTAATTGTCTCCATCAGTATTGCTTAGCTGACCGTCCTACTCCCCGTCCTCAATGTCCCAATGTAACTGGGTAACTGGGCCTAAGACATTCAATCGTCATTTTCTCTCACCCAGCTAAGTCTGTCCGTCTGTCCATGTGTGTCTGCGTCTGTCTGTCTGCCTGTCCGTCTGTCTGTCTATCTATCTCTCGCTCTCACCCTGCTAAGTCTGTGTGTCTGTCTGTCTGTCTCTCTCTTCGTTCCTGTTTCGCCCGTGCCACACATCCCTGAACAATCGGCTACACACAGTGAATGTGACAGTGCAGCGACCTCGGCCCGGCCCGATCGCCTCATCAGCAACGACAGCCAGCTCCAGCAGCTAGCAATATCATCATCAGTCCCTGATTGATGCACGACTTTCTCCCCTGGGGTAGGCCTGCAGTATCAAAACGAGAAGAGGCACGAAGGACAGAAGTGGAAGTGGCGAAGTGGGAGAAAGGACGGGAATTGAGACGGAGAAGTCGGATGAGGAAAAGGAGGGGACGTGGCAGGAAGGGAAGGCGGGAAGAGGAATGAAGAGAAAGTGGGAGGAAGGTGGGATAGAAGAAAAGGACGGGAAGTTGGGGGGGGGGAAGAAAAAATGCAGGAGGGGCTATATGAAGAAAAATGCGCGACGCGAAATTAAGGAAAGGGACAGAAAGTAAAATGAAAGCATCAACTCCTCCTTTCTTCTGAATACGCAGGCTGATACTCCTGCGTCCACTCCCTGTATAGACAGGCAAGGATTAATCCCGTCTACCCAACAAGAGTGGAGTTTTGTGTGTATGACCGCTTTTAATCCCGCCATTGAGGCAGCCATGCTCCAACTTCGGAGAAGAAAGCACCAACGAACGAACACGAAAAGAAGACGAATGGGTAGTGGGATGAAAGAAAACAGAGTAAATCAGACGAAGAAAGGATGGAGTAGGATTAAGAAAAAGGAATGGAAATGAAATGAAGGACAATACAGACAAGTGCCATGAAGAATAATACAGGAAAGAATATGACGAAGAGAAAGGATTTCAACGGGATTTCAGAAAAGGACAGAAGTGTGACGAAGGAAAAAAGACGCGAGGAGTGGAATGAAAGATATGAACTTGGAAAGAGCGAAGTGCCAATGAACAATTGATAAAAAAAAGAAAACGACGAGAAGAGACATGACAAAAAAAAACCCAAAAAAAAAACAAAACAAAACAAAAAAAAAACTTACGAACTGAACAAAACAATGAGAATCAAACTAAGGGGGAGAAAAAGGGAAGCATACTGAAGAAGAAAATTAGAGGAAGTGAGAAGGAAAAGGACGGAACGTAGAAGGAGAAGAACAAAATCAAAGTCAAAATTTTATTTAGAGATGGAAACAGCATCTCTGCTTTTTTTTTTTTTTTTTTTTTTTACATCAAGCTATCAATGGAAAAAGAAAGAAAGAAAAAAAAAATCAAATCGTGTACCAGGGGAATTAAGAGAGTGAAAAGGAATGTAAGCAGGATGAAGAAAACAACGGAATATGGTATGAAGAAAAGAATGGATGAAGAAATTGGGGGAGGGGAGAAAGAAGACAGGGACTAGCAGGATGAAGATATATAGAGGAAGTGAGATCAAGGAAATGTTTGATGACGCAAACAACGGGCAGGGGATGAAGAAGAGAGTGAACAGCAGTGGTTTGAAGAAAAGGGCGGAAAATAAAGGCGACAAAAGATATGATGAAATAATGGGATGTGGGACGGTGGTAGGAAGTGGAATGTGGGGGGCCAGGTGGGGAAGTAAACCCCCTGGATGTGGTTTGAAGAACAGAATGGAAGGTCGCATGCACAAAAGGACTGGAAGTGGGAAGAAGAACGGGACGGAAGTGAATGAAGAACGGGACGGAAGTGGGATAGGAACGGGGCGGAAGTGGGGTGAAGAAGGGACGGAAGTGGGATGAAGAACGGGACGGAAGTGTGAATGAAGAAAGGGACGGAAGTGGGATGAAGAAAGGGACGGAAGTGGAATGAAGAAAGGGACGGAAGTGGGATGAAGGGTCGGAAGTGGGATGAAGAAAGAGACGGAAGTGGAATGAAGAAAAGGAAGGAAGTGGGATGAAGAAAGGGACGGAAGTGGGATGAAGAAAGGGACGGAAGTGGGATGAAGAAAGAGACGGAAGTAGGATGAAGAAAGGGATGGAAGTAGGATGAAGAAAGGGATGGAAGTGGGATGAAGGGACGGAAGTGGGAAGAAGAAAAGGGACGGAAGTAGGATGAAGAAAGGGACGGAAGTGGGATGAAGAACAGGACGGAAGTGGGATAAACAAAGTCGAAAGTGAGATGAACCATGAGACGGAAGTGGGATGAAGAACGGGACGGAAGTGGGATGAACAGAGGGACGGAAGTGGGATGAGGAACGGGACGGAAGTGGGAATGAAGAACAGGACGGATGTAAGATAAAGAACGGGTCGGAAGTGGGATGAAGAACAGGACGGAAGTGGGATGAAGAACGGGACGGAAGTGGGAAGAAGAAAGAAGGGACGGAAGTGAGATCAAGAACGGACGGAAGTGGGATGGAGAAAGGGGCGGAATTGGGATGGAGAAATGGATATGAAAGGTCAGATAAAGACGAAAAAAGCACGGTAAGTGGGACTGAGAAAAACATAGGTTGGAAGTGGGATAAGGAAAGCCACAAGCACTGGCATAAAGACAGGGACTGGACGTAAGATGAAGAAAAACACGGGAAATGGGGACTGAGAAAACAGAGGAAGTGGTGTCAGGGAAAACACAGGAAATCAGCTAGATGAAAAAAAATACAAAGATGTAGGAAAAAAAAGAACTAGCATAAAGAAACACTGGATATGGAATAGAAAACAATACGGAAAGAGGGAGAAAGAAGAATAGAGGAAACGGTACGTAAAAACAACACCACCACCACCGGAACGAACGAATACGAAGGAGAAAACACAAAAACAGCGGCATGAAGAAAAGTAAAGCCCATTCTAAACAGGGCGAACAATAAGTTTGCAAACTATGTTTGAGAAGACTTCGAACAAGTGTGCATTGAAGCGCACAAACACATGTTCGGAAAAACCGTGTTTCGAAAGGTTCGCAAAGCGTGTTTGCGAACAGTTTTTTGGTTCTCGAGCCGCGTTCTGGGAGCTTGTGTGTTTCTCCAGTTTGACTGTCAAACTCTTGGGGTTAGTTCATGGCATATGCATATCATTAAGCTGTTGGTGGTTAAGAGCCAGATACTCTGTTCCTCCAAACTGCTGTTTCCGAAGTTGTTCGCCGCCATCCTATTCGTGTGCAATACCGAGTCCACCGAACACTTCGCAAATCAAAATTCGGCTGGTTAAGAACGGCTTTAAAGGAAAACAGGACGCCGCTGGTTAAGAACGGCTCTAAGGAAACAAGACGTTGGTTAAGAACGGCTTTCAAAGAAACAGGACGTCGGTTAAGAACGGCTTTAAAAGGAAACAGAACGTTGGTTAAGAACGGCTTTAAAGGAAACAGGACGTTGGTTAAGAACGGCTTTAAAGGAAACAGGACGTTGGTTAAGAACGGCTCTAAAGGAAACAGGACGTGGTTAAGAACGGCTTTAAAGGAAACAGGACGTTGGTTAAGAACGGCTCTAAAGGAAACAGGACGCTGGTTAAGAACGGCTCTAAAGGAAACAGGACGCTGGTTAAGAACGGCTTTAAAGGAAACAGGACGCTGGTTAAGAACGGCTCTAAAGGAAACAGGACGCTGGTTAAGAACGGCTCTAAAGGAAACAGGACGTGGTTAAGAACGGCTCTAAAGGAAACAGGACGCTGGTTAAGAACGGCTTTTAAAGGAAAAGGACGTTGGTTAAGAACGGCTCTAAAGGAAACAGGACGCTGGTTAAGAACGGCTTTAAAAAGCACAGGACACTGGTTGAACGGTTTTAAAAGGAAAAAGGACGTAGGTTGAAGAACAACTTTAAAACGCAACAGGGACGGAGAGGAATGTGGGACGTGGCATGAATGAGAAAAAGCACAGGAAGTGGAATGGAAAAAAAAAATACGAAGGAAGGGGAGTGGGATGAAGAAGGAACATGGGAAGGGGATTGAAAGACAGGAGTGGGACAGAAAAGGGACAGTAGGATAGAAAAGGGACGAAAGACATGACTTGGAATGAGGAAGTCATGGATACGGAAAGTGGGAAGTGGGATACAGGACGGGAAGTGGAACGAAGAGAAGGATGGGAGAAAAGGGGGGATGGGATACAAGGAAGGGGAGTGGGATACAGAAAAGGACGGGGAGTGGGATACAGAAAAGGACGGGGAGTGGGATACAGAAAAGGACGGGAGTGGATACAGAAAAGGACGGGAAAGTAGGATGCAGAAAGGACGGGAATTGGACAGGGACGGGAATGGGATACAGAAAAGGACGGGGAGTGGGATACAAAAAAGGACGGGAAGTGGGATACAGAAAAGGACGGGAAGTGGGATACAGAAAAGAACGGGAGGTGGGATACAGAAAAGGACGGGAGTGGAATACAGAAAAGGACGGGAATTGGGATACAGGAAAGGACGGGGAGTGGGATACAGAAAAGGACGGGAAGTGGGATACAGGAAAGGACGGGGAGTGGGATACAGAAAAGGACGGGAAGTGGGATACAGGAAAGGACGGAAAGTGGGATACAGGAAAAAAAAAACAAGGGAAACTGAATGGACAAAAAGAAAGGTAACGGCTACAAAACAAACAAACAGACAAACAAACAACAAGCTGAAACCGATAAAAAGCAGACTTCAGAACGGGAACACACAAACGGACATGAAGAAAACAATAAACGTCGAAAGACACCGCCGACAACTAGAACAAAGAATTCAGGCCTGTCTTCGCGCGGGAAAAAAAAAAAACCCGCACACATTGAAAACAAAACAAAACAAAACAAAAAACAAAACAAAACAACCGCACACATAACACAAACATGGCAATTAGCATAAAACGATAAATAACTTGAGTGAAAAAATAGCAGTACATTCCCTGCGCGTTTCACACCCATTCCCTGCATAGAGAATCATTTTGACTTTTTTTTTTTTTCCCCTCAGACACGTTTCGTTTTCTTCTCGTTTGCAACCGGGTTTACCGTCGGCAGATCGGACGTTTTGAAACTTGAGATATTAACGTTGAATCTTTTAAGTATATTGATCCCAGCTAGAAACAACACGGTGAGACTTAGTCTGTCGTTTCCCTATTTCTGGCTATTTTCCGTATAGACCTGTAGATGGATGTTCACATATATATACCCCCCCCCCCCCCCCCCTCTCCCGCCCATTCGATACAAAACACACACACGCATACACATACACACGCGCGCACACGCACACGCACACACGCACACACCACACACACACACACACACACACACACACACTCACTCACTCACTCACACACACACACACACACACACACAGGCGCGCGCGCACACACACACACACACACACACACACACACACACACACACGCGCGCGCGCGCGCGCGCGCGCGCACACTACTGACACTGCTTTATTGTCAGATTAACTTTAATTGTATTCTCTCTCTCTCCCTCTCTCTCTCTCTCTCTCTCTCTCTCTCTACTCACACACTCACTCACACACACACACACACACACACACACACACACACACACACACACACACACGATCATAAATAATTCCGTGGTCCATAGACCACCCCGGTGCGCAGGATAAACACAACGATGACAGCCAACAATATTAGTCAGAGGAGAAAAACAAGACAAAAAAAAAAAAAAAAACCCCACAATAACGCAAAAGCAGAACAGATGCAACGATGTGTTAAGTGAATTCTATTTGCCTTTATCAGCCAGGTTGACAATAGCAGGGTAGGAGGAAGGTGTAATAAGGAAGGTGCGGTGGTAGAGGAGTGTGTTTGTGTGTGTGTGTGTGTGTGGGGGGGGGGGTATGGCGGGGGGGGGGGGGGGGGTAGGAGAGAGCTGGGAGACGGGATGCAGGAGCAGGAAGAGGCGGGTAGGAAGGGGAAGGGGCAGACACGGGAGAGAAGTGTAACCTTATCATTGAACGATTCATATTCTCTCACACACTGTAATAAATCATGTACACATGCGCCTATGGAAAGGGTAGGGGTTGTCCGGGGGTATGGATGAGGGGTGGGAGGGGGAGCTCGGAGGAAAGCGGGAGGGAAGGGACGGGGCAGGGTGGTGGTGGTGGTGGTGGTGGTTTCACATCGATCTAACGTCCATATTAATACTGACGCACGCTCGCTGTTGGTCTGCTGCGTTTGAGGTGTGCTCGATAGCATAACATGTAGACAGCTGCAGATGAATGGTTAGTCCATGATGGAGAAGACACCACCCCCACCCCCACCCCCATAGCCCCCCAAAAGAGGGGAAGGAGCGAGAGAAGAGAAGAAGAAAGAAGAAGAAGAAGAAGGAGAAGAAGAGGAGGAGGAGGGGGAAGAGGAGGAGGACGAGGAGGAGGAGGAGGAGGAGAGGAGAAGAAAGTAGAAGAAGAAGACGACGACAACGACGACGATGACGACAGCGGCGAAGAAGAAGAAGAAGAAGAAGAAGAAGAAGAAGAAAGAAGAAGAAGGAGGAGGAGGGGGACGAGGAGTTAGGAGGAGGAGGAGGAGGCAAAAGAGGAAGAGGAAGAGGGGAAGAGAAGGAGAAAGACGAGGAGGAAGAGATAGAGGAGAAGAGGAAGGGGAAAAGGAGGAGGAGAGGAGGAGAAGGAGGGGGGAGGAGGAGGAAGAAGGAGAAAGACAAAGGATATCTGGAAAAATCAAAAAGGAAAAACAGAGACGGAAGAAGTAAGTAGAGGATTACAGTAGTAGTAGTAGTAGTAGTAGTAGTAGTAGTAGTAGTAGTAAAAAAAAAAAAAACTTAAAGAAACTGTAGAAGGACAGAAGAACAAGAAAAAGTAAAAGAAAAGAATGGGAAAAAGAGTTGCTGAGAATGAAAAAAATAGCTGATTTAAAGGAGAGGAGGAGAAGGAGGAGGAGGGGAGGAGGAGGAGGAGGAAGAGAAGAAGAAGAAGAAGAAGGAGAGGAGAAGGAGGAGGAGGGGGAGGATGAGGAGGAGAAGAAGAAGAAGAAGGTGATGATGATGATGATGATGATGATGATGATGATGATGATGATGATGATGATGATGAAAGGATCGCAGGGATAGCAGTTGTAGCAGTTGTAGCAGCCATGGCAGCAGCAGAAGCAGCAACGGCAGTAGTAGCAGTAATGGTGGTGGAAGTGGTGGTGGTGGTGGTGATAGTGGTGATGGTGATAGATGTGGAGAGAAGAAGATGATGAACGAGGAGAAGACGAGAAGGAGGAAAAAAGACAAGGATTTTTTTTTTAGACGGAAAAATAGCAGGAAAAAACAGCAGAAAAGGCAGAGGACAAGCAGAGAGAATGGCAAGATGAACAGAAGAAAAAAGTAGAAAAAAAGTTGGAGAAGAAGAAAAGGATGAAAAGTATTAAACAAGACAGCAAAAAGGAATGGAAAAGAAAAAAAAAACAATAGGATGAAGTTGTGGGAAGGGGGTGGGGGGGGGGGGGGGGGGGGGGGGGGGGTGGAGTGGGGGGGGGGGGGTGGACAAACAGTACATTGAAAAAGAAGGGAGAGACAAAGTAGAAGAGAAAAAGGAGAAGCAGTGGAAATAAAAAGCGAAGAAAAGAGAAGAAGAAGAAGAAGAAGAAGAAGAATGAGAAAGAAGAAGAAGAAGAAGAAGTCGACGGCGAAGAAATGACGGCAGCG
>JADBJO010014262.1:37500-48422 GCA_016801955.1 Conus betulinus | reverse complement strand
AAATTATTTGTATTCAGCCGTGGGCTCAAGATACAAAAACCCTCCTGCACCTAGCTGTTTCTCTAATAAGATCAAAACTAGTGTACGGACAAGAAGTTTATTTTTCAGCTCCTCAAAGTCTACTGAAAAAATTGCAAAGTATAGACAGCAAAGCTATCAAATTAGCGCTTGGTGTCCCAGTGCACACAAACACATTGAAGGGTGTACAAAGAAAAATTGATATGCTATCACTGTCAGATCAACGTAGATTAGCTGTGGCCAAATATATTGCAAGAAGTCTTTCAGTACCTAATTCAGTCGAAAACGAAGTGTTGATGGATTCAAATGTTGAATATCCGAAAAGAGCTCAACAGCTAGATTATCTTTGTCCCATTCGAAATTACACGAAAGATTCTTTTGAAAAATGCAATATTGATGTCACTTCACTCTCACCTGCTCCTGTTGTTCCCCCGGTGCCTCCATGGGAACATAGAGACAAGCTATCTTTGATGTAGATTACACTGATGTCCGGAAAAAAATGATAACATTAACATTTTAACTTCTAAAGTGAGAGAAAATTTAGAAAACAAATATTCAAATCATTTAAAAATTTTTACGGATGGTTCCGTTTGCCAGTTAAGTGCAGGTTCGGGTTTGTTATTCCGGCTTTAAAAGTTCAAAAAGCATACAGCCTTGGAAAAGGATTTCTATTTTTTACGGCAGAATTGTATGCTATTCTTATGGCATTACTCTTTATTTGTGATAGTAATCATTCTTTCTGTAACATTTATTCTGTGTTGATTCTAAGGCAGTGTTAGAAAGTTTGAAAGTTTGGGATGTTAAAACACGGAAAGATGTAATCTTTGAAATAAAGCATCTAATAATTAATTACATTATTTCCACAGGAATTAATGTAGTCTTCTGCTGGGTCCCTTCACACTGGTATTTATTGGAATGAAATAGCAGATAAAACTAGCCAGACGCGGGGTAATGGACAATGCTGCAATAAGTAATTTGAAGTTAGATATATCTGAAATACATTCGTTATTGGATAGCTGTTTCCGAATTGAAAAGTCTCAAGAAAATGTGTAATGGAAACATATCCTAGACATATTTCTAGTTTTAATATACAAGATACGTTTGAACTCTTGGAAGACCAAATATTCCCAAAATGTAGCGTGTGCATGTTCTAAGCCATTATCTGGTGAACATATACTTTTCCATTGCCCCATTTTAAATGCTCTTTATTCAAAAGCAAACATTGAAATTTCGAAATCCAAACCGGCTCACGCTATTTCTTTCAGTTCAGAAATTGTTGAGGTTGCAAAAATCATATATGCGTGCATGGATGCGTGCATGCGAGGACGCAGGAGCCCGTCCCTTCCCTTCCCCTCCCCCCACACATGTGCATAAACACACACCTACAAACACAGGTAAAAAAAATGGTGACAAGTAATAAAACCATATAGAAGAAGAAGAAGAAGAAAAAGAAGAAGAAGAAGAAGAAGAAGAAGAAGAAGAAGAAGAAGAAGAAGAAGAAGAAGAGCAACAACACCAGCAACAAATCCCCCCCCCCCCCCCAACCACCACCAACTCCAACACCACCACCGACAACAACGACAGCAGCAGCAGCACAACAGCAGTAGCAGCAGCAGCAGCAGCCACAATACTAGCAAACTATTAGAAGAAGAAGAAGAAGAAGAAGAAGAAGAAGAAAGAAGACCACCACCACACCACCACCACCAACAACAACAACAACAACAACAGGAAGAACAAAAAAAAAAAAAAAAAAAGAAAAAACACGATAACCAAGAAGAACAAGATCAAGAACAAGAAATTAATACATAATCATCAAAGCTCTGGGGAATCTTGACGGGCGATAGAATATGAAATGGGAAATTAAATTACGTCAATACACAGGGTTTTGCTCTCTTTGAGTCTCTTTTTGCCTCTCTGTCTCTCTGTCTCTGTCTGTGTCTCTGTCTCCGTCTCTCTGTCTCTGTCACTGTCTCTCTTGAAGTCGCTTGCACTTTGATTTCTTTATTTTGAGTTGGGGGAAAGGAGGAAAAAGGAGGGGATGGGGGTAAAGAGGAGAGAGTTAGGACAGGTGAACGAGAAGTTAGGGGAGAGTTGGCGGGGGGGGGGGGGGTGGGGGGTGGGTGGACATATCGGACGGAAATTAGCGGCCACTCTTCAATTAACTCTCAAAGAATGTCAAGGGCGCTAACATCATGCAAATCAGACTTGTCAGCGGAAACTGCCGCTCGTCGTCGACATGCGCAGAATGAAGAAAGCGGAGAAGACAGCTTCTCGAAGCAGCAGTCTGCCTCCAGTCGTTGGCTTGAACAAGAAAAAGCTTTCAGAGCACGGGATGTTCACACAACTAAGCGAGAGAAAAGCCAGTGACATATACCAAATCAACAATTAATAGACGAAATAAGATTCTTCATTGTATACACTGAAAACTAACATTCTAAGAAGTAACGATTTTCAGCCTATTTTGCGCCAGATAAATATACATTGCTAAATTTTTCATTGTAGTCTCATGGTGTGACGACATAAGTAAAGTTAACCTGAAATTGCATGGAGCCTTATAGTATTTCGGTTGTATAAATTTTTCTCTAAGATCATTCAGGGCAGGGCAGCAAAAAATAAAAAGTGCAATTCATCTTCTTTTCCAATGTTGCATAGACGGCATGTAAGCATATTTTCATTCCTGACGCTGTATCTTAAGCAATGGCATGCAATACGAGACACACCAAATCGAAACTTGGTCAATTCACTTTTTATATATCTATTCATTTTTAGATCAATATACAGTTCTCAAATGAGTAGTTTTAAACAACCTGTACTGTGCAAATCTGTCACTAGTATATATGTGATCATGCCAGTCCTGCCATCTACAATCAATAATTCTTTGCCTAAAAGATGTTAAAAAACCTGATATATTTTGGGCACCCTGGTTGTCCCAGACATAGGAAAATCCATAAGAATTCAAACAATGACGAACATTTGTAACCCAAGTCCTCTTCCCATGAGAATCTAAATTCAATAACATTTTGTATGCCTTAAACGGCAGCCTATCTCCATTCATTCTGGTCAGTTTCAGCCAATACTTAATACATTTCATGTATGAATTGAGGTAAATTGGATATCTGCCTAGTTCACCATAAACAAGATCATTTGGCGTTCGACTATCGACATTAAGAAAGCGTTTCAATGCAAACAAATGTACTTTTTCTATTTCTGTCGTTTTTTCAAAAGCCCATATTTCCGCACCATACTGTAGCATTGGCTGAATCTGAGAGTCAAAATAGTTTACTAAAGACACTGAAAGCATTGCAATCTAATTTATATAAGACATGTAGCAAGAAAATAACCGCTTTCTTCCCTTTATTAGCTATACTTTGGCACGCAAAACTAAAACTGAGTCTTGTTGAGAAATAGATTCCAAGATACTTATACGCATTTACTACTTGTACTCTCTCATTTCCATACGTCCATTTCTCATTTGCCGACAAATACCCTCCCTTACGAAAAAAATAATAATATTAGTTTTCTTCATATTTACTTTCAGTTCTAATTTACTTGCAGCATTATATAAATTATTAATTGTCTCTGTAAACCCACTACTGTTATAGACAATAGAATAATGTCATCAGCGAAAAGTAGGATAAATAATTCTATAAGATCAAACGTAACTCCATGAAGACCATTCTCAATTATTTCCAAAGCCAGTTCATTTATAAAAAGTGAAAACAAAACAGGACTACAAACATCACCCTGCTTGACCCCTCGTGTACAGTTCAACGCATCAGACAGTGTTGCCCCAGACCTTACTCTTGCCTTTACTTCGTTATACATGCTTTTAACACAACGATACAACTTACCCTTAATTCCGTTTTTGATCAGAACTGGCCACAGTAACCTTCTAGATATAGAATCGAATGCCTTTTCGAAATCCACAAAAGCAACATATAACTTTCTATTATAGGCGAATTGTTTTTGGATAGCAGCAAACAAAAAGTAAAAATATGATCGATTGTCGAATATCCCTTTTTAAATCCGGCTTGGTACTCACCTGTAATATCATTCTGGGTAATCCATTCCTGTAATCTACTATTAACAATGAACTGTATAATTTGCTACTAATGTCACATAAGGAAATACCACGATAATTGTTAACGTCATTGACATGACCTTTCTTATATAAAGGAATGATTACTGATTCTGTCCAATTATTCGGAAAAATTTCCTTTCTCAAATAAATAGTTAAATAGTGAGACTAGGAAATTAACAACTGATTCACCAGAATTTTTGAAAGAAGAACTCACTTATAAGTCCATCTGGACCAGCTGATTTACCATCTTTAGCTTTCTAATGGCAAGGAAAACTTCTGCTCTCGAAATTGGCCTGTCCAGCACATTGTCTTCATTGTCTTCAACGTAGTTGATATCAATTATCTCTTCTTCGTCTTTTTCCAAAACACTTTTGAAATGATCAAACCATTCATTCATACATATATCATTTAAAGGCTGGGGTTTTCTTTTCGAGATCTTGTGCATTGTGTCCCAGAAATTCTTTTGACTTTTTACAGACTTTGCCAATTCATTTACTAACGATTCGTTATGATCTTTCTGTTTTCTTATATTTAGGTTCTTATACTCACGTCTTGCAATGCAAAAACTGGCTTCTATATTAATATCCAATGTTGTTCTAAACCATCTCAGCAGTCTTCGTACTCCACGTCTCGTCCGTCTACATTCTTGGTCGAACCATTCCTTCTCTTTGACTTTTTTACCTACCAAGATTTTTCTCTTCATATGAACAGCTTGTTCTTTAATAATCTGATTGAACATGTCAAGGGATTTATTCACATCTTTATATATAAAAGCTTCTGCCATATCTAATTTCTGCTGCACACGATATGAGCTCATAGACATAGTAAATCGTTCCGCATACATTTCTTTCCAACAATATTTTATCACAAATTGAGCTCTTTCTACACTTGGTTTTCTGTAAATACATTCTTTTTCTGTTTGCCTTTGAATGGATAACAAAAGGGGTAAGTGATCAGATTCGATCTTTCAAGAACTCTTAATGTTAAACGGTCATTCAAGAAATTAAACAAGTTCCCAGATGATAGAAAGTAGTCATTGACACTACTTCCCGAGTCCGAAATAAACGTGTAACGACCTTCAAGGTCACCAGTACATACACCATTGCAAATATATAAACCCAAATACAGTACACATGTTAAGTAGTTTTTTTCCATATGAATTCAATACAGTATCCTCAGAGTACCTCTGTATTTTGTTGTCCACATCCTTTACATGGTTAATGTGGAGTTCACAATCATGTAGAATATCCGGGAAAATATCCGAAGTCCTTGCATTCAGATCACCACATAATAATAAATCAAAATCATCGACACACATTAATTTTTCCACGACACATTCCTCCAACATATCTATTCCATTGTTGTAACCGTATAATGAGTAATATGGGGAATTTTCTGGGGGAACATAAGCACATATAAGCAGGACATTCTTACTCAGTCCAAAAGAATCTTTTTCCAGCATAAATGATAAACAATACTTATAATCACAATCAAGCGGATGGACACAAGAAGAGAAGAGATTTACGAACTAAGACTATTATACCCCCGGAACATCTCCCTTGCGTTGCCAGTTTTACCGCAGGTTTGAGGAACAATTTATGATCTTTGAATATGCCAGCATCAAAATTTTCTACAAAAGTTTCCTAAACACACACAAAATCAAAGGATGTAACAAAGTTAACAAAATCTGCATCATTCATTTTCGACAAAAGACCACATACATTCCAATGTAGAAAGGATACAGTATTCACAAGATTGTTTAGATTTCCAGAGTTTTCACTCAAAAAAACTATCTCCATCCTTGTCACTCACATAACTTTGATCATCTATTCGTACATAATCATAGTGACTGTCATCAGTTTCCTTTGATTTCTCACTATTGTTTTCACAAAAAAACATCGCGTTTACGTTTGTTTTTTTAACTTATTTACATTTCCCACAATCACAGACTTACCACTTTTATCGTCCATCCTCCAAAATATCTTTCTTCATCACGTGCTTGTGATCCATTATTTTCATTTTCATAGGCACAATTATCAACCACAGTCAGCTTTTACTTCCATTTGTTCCCCATTCATGCAGTCATCCTTACATATCGTTTCATTCCATCAATGTAATCACCGATCTCATGACCACATTCGTCTGTTACATTTAGACAACCCCCATTGTCCTTCACACACTTATCATCCTTGACATTTTCATTTACTGACATACTATCGCAATCACTTGCAATGCAGTTGTTAACCACACTGTCATTATAACTGGCAACCCTCAACGTGTTGCAAACATGAGCAATATTACAAGGAGCAGTGTATTTGGGAACATCACATAAAATAGAACAGTTATATACAGTATCATCATATGAAGTGGTCTTTCTGTTAGTATTCTCGTCATTTTTTTCATCATCATTTAGAACACAAGAAACACAATCATTTGACACATTACACACATGGCATGTTCATTTGACACATTGACATATATGAGAGCATCCAAGTGCGCAGGCTGTCCAACATTCGAGTCATGCCTGTTCTGCACGAGCGTGTCGCACGCCGGTTTCAACTCACCACGGTTCGCTGACCCACTAAATCTTTGCGCTCGTGTGTTTTTGCCCTGGCAGCGTGCGGTGTCCTTTTATTTTTGTTACCACTTAAACGTTTGGAATAAGAAAGACTTAAACCACAGGGCCGGCCGGACCGTTATTGAAGTGGGACCAGATTTTCGCTACCATCTAGACCATATTTCATTCCTTCAATCACAAGGTGGTCATATATCATTGAAACCTTCTTGTTTTGGTTTCGGGCTGACTTTAAGTGAGGCGATAATTTTCTCCTCCTTATTTCTCTCACTTTGAAGGAAAAGTCTTCTCCAATGAAAAGCTGGGTACCCTTTAACTTCTGTTTTGCACGCAGGATCCTTACTTTGTCTTTGTAAAAGGTACAGCATGCAATAATGGGAGAGTCGGCCCTGGAATTCAAACGGTGTGTACCCGATCAAATTCAACATCCGTAGAGAGTTCTAATTTATCTGTCAACATTTCTTTCACAGCATCCTCACTGTCCTGCCAGGTCTCTCGTTCTCTACGTGGAATACCATGGATAATCAAGTTGTTCCGTTTGGAACGGCCCTCGAGATCGTCCACCTTCCTGTCTAAAGTTTCAATTTTCTCATTTAGTCTCTTATTCTCACATTTCAAATTTTCATTTTCCTGTTTTAAGTCAGATATTTCATTCTTGAGTGACATAATTTCTCCTTTAATACTATCACACACTCCTTTCACCTCTTTCATATCCCCACTCATCTGCTCACACTTACATTTCACGTCACTCATCATCATCGTCATTAAGTCCTTCAGAGTGGGCTCCATGGGGTGCGTAGATGGCGTATCATGCGTAACTCCTGTCCTGTCCACACTTTCCCTGCGCGCACCAGCTCCAGCGCTGTCCAGGCGGGTCTGTCGCTTGCTGTCTAGGACGAGGAGCATCCCTACCATGACACCGTCAGCACGAGTTCTGAGTTTCAAGATGGATATCCGCGCTGATTTGCACTTCTTGAAGGGTACAAAGTGTGCGAACAAATAAGGCCAAAAATGCACCGTTCTTATAAATGCACGAACATACATAAAGTGATTTTTTTGTGTGTGTAGTGAGCTAACAGCAAAGCGCAGTAACACGCCCTGCACAAATATAGTGACATGTTCCTCTACTGCTTAGCCTGGTGGATGTCAACAGTATACAGTCCCGACTGGTTTTAAGGACAGTTGCAATACTTGAGTAGCATATGATATATCTCATCTAAAAAACAAGACAGCAAGAGTGCATACAAGAGAGAGAGAGAGAGAGAGAGAGAGAGAGAGAGAGAGAGAGAGAGAGAGAGAGAGAGAGAGAGAGAGAGAGAGAGAGAGATTATCATATGGATTGATTTTTTTTTCTCTCAAATGCTTATCGAAGAGCATCAACAAGAACTAACGCTTACGGTTTTTCTCACACATTGAATTGGACCTTAATCTAAAGTTTGTCTGGTTCATTAACTGGTCATTGAAAACAGCGGCTACAGAAGAAAAACTGCTCTTGTTGGAAATGAGTTATTGATTTGCATCATTTTGAGAGAATGAGGATTTGCTGTGCTTATAGTAGTAGCCCTGAATCTCAGGCCAAGAACATTGTGCAAGTTCTGATAGTTTCGGTGATTAGAGAACCCCTTTTTTCCCATGCAACATTCGATTCTTTAAAAAAAAAAAAAAAAAAAAAGGTTCAGTCTACACACACACACACACACACACACACACACACACACACACACACACACACACATTTCTGCGTACACAGACACAGACACAGACGCGCGCGCGCGCGCGCGCACACACACACACACACACACACACACACACACACACACACACACACACACACACACACACACACAACACACACACACACACACACACACACACACACACACACACACACACACACACACACACACACGCACACGCGCGCGCATGCGCGCACACACATACATACACACACAGAAGTGCGTGCATGGAGGAGAGAGAGAGAGAGAGAGAGAGAGAGAGAGAGAGAGAGAGAGAGAGAGAGAGAGAGAGAGAGAGATCTTATTGAAACTGGTCTATTTTTTAAACACAGGCGTTCACACTTGTCTTATATGAAGTAGAACACTGTTCCCTCGGCTCTGGAGTACATGGGAACTCAGAAAAGCCCTCGAGGGCGACGTTGTTCGTTGAAGCGACACTTGAAGAAATCGACTCAAAAAACTATGTCCAAAACTTGGAATAAGGAATGGCCTGTAGATGCTTTTGACACAGCAGAGCGGGGGAAAAGAGACGAATTTCAAGAAAGAAAAAAGTCTGGAGCTTTGTTGTTTGTTTGTTTGTTTGTTTTTTCTTTACTCATTTCATTGCATGATTAACACAATCAATCAGACTGTCGGAACACCGAGCGTGTGAGAGAAAAGCAGAGAAAAGCAGTGCACAACAAGACATAGTCCACTGATCATCTGAGCCTTTGGTAGTTCAAAACTGAGGAAAATCTATAGATTCCAGTGACCCCCTTGATCCCACATATTGCAGGCACAGAGAGAGAGAGAGAGAGAGAGAGAGAGAGAGAGAGAGAGAGAGAGAGAGAGAGAGAGAGAGAGAGAGATCTAAATGTCTAAGGGTTCTGCTTTGGTGAACTAGAAAATCAAGAGCTGTCAAACCCACATTGCTTCCCTATGTGACGTAGATGTTTTCTTTACACCACAATGCAAGCGCAGCACATACCTCACAAACTCTGTATATCCCCCTCTTGGAATGTATTTGTGCCCGTTGCAACATCAGTTAGTTTTATCCAACTTTTTGAAACAAACCCAAAACGTCTAAACCAAAAATAACACAAGGGATAATTATCAAAAAAAAGAGATGATGATAACAAAACATAAGCAAACAAACATGCTACCAAACAAACAAAAACTGCAAATATCGAAAGATGTTCGTTGTTTTATATACATTGAACCAACGTTATGGTTGTGTGTGCGCTTTCGGCACTGAAAATGACTCGAAACTCAATGGGGGAAATAGTGCAGGTGTACGCTTGCGCGGTGTGTGTGTGTGTGTGTGTGTGTGTGTGTGTGTGTGTGTGTGTGTGTGTGTGTGTGTGTGTGTGTGTGTGTGTGTGTGTGTCTGTGCGTGCGTGCGTCCATGCGTAGGTGCACACACACACACACACACACACACACACACACACACACACACACACACACACACACACACACACACACACACACACACAGAGATAGACAGACAGCCAGACAGATAGATAGACAGGCACGCAAACACACACACACATATACACACAACTATATAACTATATCTGTCTATCCATCTGTTTATTTTCTGTTTATCTATCTATATTTATATCTATATGAATACATACAAACATACATATATACATACAGCATACACATTAAACACACAAACAAACAAATACACAAGGAAACAAACAAAATGCGTTCAGAGATTCATAAAGTATGCACACGCATACTAACATTTCCCCCCCCCCCCCCCCCCCCCTCTCTCTCTCTCTCTCTCTCTCTCATAGACTCACGCAAAAACACGCATGCATTCTCTCTCTCTCTCTCTCTCTCTCTCTCTCTCTCTCTCTCTCTCTCTCTCTCTCTCTCTCTCTCTCTCTCTCTCTCTCTCTCTATCTCAATCTCTCTCTCTCATTTCTGTTTCTCAGTCTCTCTCTCTCAGCCTCTCTCTCTCTCTCTCTCTCTCTCTCTCTCTCTCTCTCTCTCTCTCCTTCTCTCTCTCTCTCTCTCTCTCTCTCTCTCTCAATCTCTCATCTATCTCTCTCTCTCTCTCTCTGTCTCTCTCTGTGAAGAGAACTATGCGGACGCAGTCAGAAAGTGAAGAGATACTGCGGACGAGACGTTTCCCCATAATCGGATTGTTTTCCCATGTCCCATCCGATATCCTCTCCCAAACGGCAGATTGTCAACCATATTCACTAAGATATGGCTTCCATCACATGCCATCTTTCCAGCCCTTTGTGTCGTGTCAAATCACGTTTATGCAGCTTACTCTGGCTCTAGTGGCTTTCACAAGCCACGTTTTGCTCCCAGTTTGACTACTTTGTCCAGATCATTTTCGCATTTGGCCTTCAAACCACCATGTTTACACATAAACGAGACTAGTTTGCGCAGATCATTCTAGCACTTTGTGTTTCCACCACCATGCTAACACATGGAACGAGAAAGTCACAACAGTTCCTACAAGCAGGGGTAAGGTGAGTTGAGAATATCAGTGCTGACATTAACAGATTGA
>JADBJO010014262.1:22500-27500 GCA_016801955.1 Conus betulinus | reverse complement strand
TTATAAGAACGTCGAGACATCCAGATTCATCATTGATCTCCCACAAAATGTTCCAGATGTTCGGCCCTTGGAGTGCCTCGGGCTAGATAAAAATATACAACACACGTATATTTCATTTTATTATGACGATAAATTGTATTTTTCTTTTCTTCTCTCTCTCTCTCTCTCTCTCTCTCTCTCTCTCTCTCTCTCTCTCTCTCTCTCTCTCTCTCTCTCTCTCTCTCTCTCTTTCCAGGAAACTTCAGTGATATGAAATCCTCGTCACTTCTCCTGATTTCCGAGGAGTCCACATCTTCCCTTTGTCTTGCCCTGCCACAGTACCAGCACCTGAAGTGCACAGGGAGCAGACAGTGTAAGGACGTCTTGAGGCAACCCTCCCGGGGAGACGCTGCGCTACGTCTAGGTCAGGTCGGTATATAGTGTTTAGTGGTTCCTGATCTGAGTCCACTAATGCAGGACTCCACTAAAATGATCCCCCAACTGACGTAAATAATTGCTTCGTCGCGATTCCAGAGTATATGATCACCCTCAACCACGTTAGTCCATTGACTGCATCCAAGAACGTGTCGATAGAGCGACCCTGACACGAACTCCAAAGGGAAATGTATAGAGGATATTGAAACTGAGGTCACCACGATAGCAGGGCATGAAGGGCGATAGAACAGCACACACACACACACACACACACACACACACACACACTTAAGCAGATGTTGCTCCCCAAGGGGTTGAGCACCTTTGAAGTTTTATTAGCTGGGAGGCCTCGTTTCCGTCCGGCGGCCATTTTGGTCGTGTGCCGAACATGAGAAGATGGTGGTTTCTCGTTCTTCGTTTTCACTGTCCTAAATGCTATTTGTTTTTGCCCTAAAGAAGACCCAGAGGTCGAAATGCATTGTGTCTTGTCCTGTACTTTGTTTGTCTATGTCCTTGGCGGTAACTAACCCCTCTCTGTGTACATTTTCCGTCATTTTTCGCCCTGTCACTCCGTTTTGATGCATAAGGAAGAGCGAGATTTACAAATGTGATATTTATTTCATCGGATTCTTTTCGTGTTCCCAGTTCTTATAGAACAGAGAATACTTTACAATGGGAACGAAGAAATGCTGCGTGCGTGTGTGTGTGTGTGTGTGTGTGTGTGTGTGTGTGTGTGTGTGTGTGTGTGTGTGTGTGTGTGTCTGTCTGTCTGTCTGTCCGCGGTCAAAATGTGTTCCACTCGCTCCAGACAAAACGCCTGTGCCGATCTTTGTGAAAATTTATAGGTATGTTCAGTATGGGTCACGGGTAATGCCTGATGTTTTATTTTACCGTTATATGCGTTCTGTTAGAGCCGTTAGTAACGGCTATAACGGCCCATAAGGGTTTTCCTTCTTTATGGAATATCTGAGAAAGTACTTGGCCAATCTTTCTAAATGTGTATGTTCACTATGGGTCACGGATGATGCCCGATGATTTGTGTTACCGTTATACGGTTAGTAACGGCTATAGCGGCCCATGACGGTTTTTCTTTTTGTTATGGAATATCTCAGAAAGTACTTGGCCGATCTTTCTGTAATTTGTAGGTATGTTCATTATGGGTCACGGATGATGCCCGATGTGCTATGTTACCGTTATAGCCGTTACTAACGACTATAACGGCCATAACGGTTTTCTTTATGGAAAATCTCAAAAAAGTACTTGGCCGATATTTCTGAACATTTGTAGGTATATTCATTATGGGTCACAGATGATGACCAATGTTTTGTTTTACCAGAATAGCAGTTACAAACAGCTACAACGGCCCCAAACGGTTTTACCTGTTATGAAATATCTCACACGTATTCAAGATAAAGTGGGAGTACGTATACTTTGCATCTTGTTATTTCTGGAGGCTGTTGATGAGAGCGCCGACCTCGTGGATAACCAATAGATGTATTTTAGATGAATAGTTCGTTTTGCTGTTGCATAATGTTTGGAGAGAATGGGCGGTAAAAGTGATTATTGAAGGTTTGGTGGCCACTGATGGGAATTTTCTTACTTGCTTTGTGCTCTATGTTTAAGGTCATTTATTGCATGGCATAGTGAAGCAATGCTTTAGTATATATTCTTAATGCATTTTTTCTTAGAATGTATTTTTTTTTCTTTTTTTTAAAAAAATAAAATCAGCTGTGTTTCTTTACTTTTTGTATTCAGTTTTCATGATTTCCTTTTCAAACTGATTTTCTACTTTTTTCTGGTCTTTCTCGGACTTCGGCATTTTAAGTTGATCACTAAATTTCATAACATGAATTTCTCTTTTTTTTCTTAATGTGCCAAACTGGAAGAATCTAACATTTAGTGTGTTTTTTTCGTCATGGTAGTAGTTGTTTACAACAGCTGGTAATACATTGTCATGAGTCTGCCGAATGTTCTTGAGCATTTAGGCAAATTAAGGGTACTTTTGCTGTTGTTGAGAGCAAGTTCCTTGGGTTCTTCCAGTGTGCGAACCCAGACATCACCAGTGGGGAATATCCCAAGTCGTATACTGAAGGAGGACGGTTACTGGGAAGTGTTTCGCAGGTCCGAGGGATAGTGACACGTAGTTGCCGACCTGCCGGTCCTTGGTGAAGGAGAATGTCCACCACTGGCTGGCTATGCACTGGGTTCTCCAGTGGGGCTGAAACGAAGGCAATCGTGTCAGGTGACCATCACGGGTAGGCGATCGTCAGCCCGCAGGTAGAGTACACTGACCATTCAGTCGTTCTTGTTCTGAGGAATGAATGGAAGGCTTCGGCCTATTGAGTGATTTGCACCTTGTTGTCTATAGAGTAGTAAATATTTGAAGCCTCAGTCCGGGCTGGTAGACAAGTCCAGGCTGTTAGTACAATGGGTAGCTTTGGGGTATCGGACATGAGTTTGAATAGAAGGTTATGCATTAACCACTTGGTACCCAGGTCTTTGTTGGCGCTAGCAGCTGTGGTGTGTATGTGTAGGTGACTAGTGATTCCATTGGCGGAATACAAGTAACTTGGGGATTTATTGGTACAAATCGTGTGATGTCTGTGTGTGTGCCAGTCACTCCATTGGTTGAACCAGTTAAACTCGGGTTCTCTCTTTCTTTGAGAATGGATATAAGATGCTCAGAAAACCAGGAAGTGTGTGACTCACTTAAGGGAAAGTGAACTCATTCCGTCTTGCTGAGGGCTCAAGAAAATACAACGACAAGCAGAGGCTTGCTGCCGCCTCGTTGTCTCCTAGGTGGGGACGTAAGACAGTGGAGGTTGCTATAGCTTCGGAGCCGACGACGAGAAGAATTGTCTCCCATGTGGGGACGGTCGACAACAAGACGTGTCAGCCTATTGGAGCCTAGACAGGGAGCTGCCAGACAACGGGGGGTGTTTGCAGCCAGAGGAGACCTGTGGGAGAGGCCGACAGGAGCCCTTTCCGTGGAGAGGGCGAAGTGCAGTGGAGTCCCGGGAGACTCGGTCTGAGGGTGCAACGCGAGCAACGTTGCCAGTGTCCCCTAACTGGGATTCGGCCAATCGGGAGGACGCAACAGTGTGGCAGCTTCAGCTCGTGTGTCGCACAGTGTGATGAGAGAAACTGACGGTCAACCAAGGAATGCTGGCAAGTTATGGACGTTTCATTTGTTCTTATGTTTGTAAGTGTGCAACAAGAATAATGGAATACTGTCTTTCCTGGTTAATTAAGAATAACTGAAGAACATGGGGATGCGATTTATGAGACTGTCTGTATGATGTTTACATTGTTGTATGATACAGATACGTGTGTTGTGTAGTGACGGGTGGGGGCTCGGAGTCAAGTTAAATAAAAGTTGATCATTTTCTATGAAATGTTATTGATTTCCCCGTCACCTTTGTGCGGGTCCGATGTGAGTGAGAGAGTGCGTGTGCCTATGCGAGCGTGCATTTTCGTTGTGAAAGCGTAAATCCTTCTGTCTATACCCCTCTGCATCACTGTATATGATAATCATATTTTAACAACGAGGGGGAGCGTCGGTGACCCGTCACATACATAATGGAAAGCGTCTAATGAGAGAGAGAGAGAGAGAGAGAGAGAGAGAGAGAGAGAGAGAGAGAGAGAGAGAGAGAGAGAGTTTCTACAGTCGATCATCTAAACATAATATGGTAACCATACTTATTAGTAGCCCAATAACATCCTCAGATAAAAAAAAACCCAAAAAACATTTATTGATTCTACAGTATTATGGGGGAAAACCCAGACAATGTCAGACACAATGAATGAAAATGGAAGTGAATTATGGTAAACTGATTTAGTTACAGCACTCTGAGCTTTCACATAACTAAATTAGCCTAGATAATACGTATATTTATCATGGACAGACAGAGTATCGAATTCTGATTTATGTCTTCCTAAGCAAACACGCCTTCGGAGCTGGAGTGCTCATATACACGCACGCATGCGTACGATACTGGAATGCGGCAATCCCTACAGTCAGCCTGGTACACCTAACAGACAATCTAATCAATATGATTTGGCTCGAAACGTGAGATTCGTCAATACTCTCTCTCTCTCTCTCTCTCTCTCTCTCTCTCTCTCTCTCTCTCTCTCTCTCTCTCTCTCTCTCTCTCTCTCTCTCTCCGAAATAACGGTAGAAGAATCGCATGCTATGTCACATAACAGTTCTTACAATAATTGTCAACAAACCTTAGACAAAAATAAATACACAAACCTTATGTGCTCGACTGCATCATCAACAGCCATACAATAATTGTAAAGGAATTAGCAGAACGTGTCAAAATAATAGAGATACGTTTTTTTTTTTAAATGTAGCAGGCAGTCTTGAAAAGCAACAACCCAATATTGAACAGACTAAAAGAAAAGGAAATGTTTCTCTCATATCATGTGAGTTTCTTAAAGCATGTAAAACTGCTGCCATTTAAAACACTTCCAGGAGAAAAAAAATCCTCATGACATGACCAATGTAGATCTTGCCTCTGTAAATCAGCCCTTATCTTCAAAATAAAGATGAAGAATTACGTTTGATGAGAATCAAAGATTAA
>JADBJO010014262.1:0-7500 GCA_016801955.1 Conus betulinus | reverse complement strand
GAAGTAACAACAAACAACAATTATAGCAACAGAAATCCATTGCTGTTGATAGAAGGTACATGAAACTGAGGTGGGCTGGATTAAAAAAAAAAAGGAACCAATTCTTTGCAATACACCGCGATCGATACATGAAGAAACCACACGCACAAAAGGCAAACTGTGTACATAAAAAAAAAAAAAAAAAACAAAAACAAAAACAAAAAAAAAAAAAACGAATAAACAAACACAAGAATGGAGGGAAAAACATATTCTTTATAAATGACAACCGCACTGGAGAGCATGGGGCTTTGATTACCTGCTAATTAATGTACAAATCCAAACATAATACCATAAAGGAAATAGGGCTATTACAGACGGGGTGGGGGGGGGGGGGGGGGGGGGTCAGATGAACACTATGAGACACTATGTTAATAAAAGTATGACAAAATTAGTGGACAGCAATGGAACACTTATAGATGAGCCAATAAGATAAAGAAAGAAGTTCATTTATTTTATAAACGACTGTATTCCAAAAAAAAAACCCTAGGTACATGTGACGTAAAAGACAATACAAGAATGTCCAAAATTATCTAGAGAAGAACAAGATTCCTTAAATGGAGAAATAAGTTTAGAGAAGAAGCCGGCTTTGCTTTGAAAAACATGAAAAATGGTAAAAGTCCTGGTTCTGACGTTTTGGAGCAGAATTTTTTAAATTTTTTCTGGAAAAAACTTGGTCCTTTTGTAGTTCGTACTGTAAATCAGTCAGTGAAGGATGGGGAACTGTCAACCACTCAAAAAGAAGGAATAATCACCTGCATACCTAAACCGGATAAATCGAGAGAGAATATAAAAACTGGAGACCTATTTCAATTTTAAATGTTCTGTATAAAATTGGGTCTGCATGCGTCGCAAATGGAATAAAAAAAAAAAGGTTCTTCCGAGCCTAATAAGTGAAGATCAGACAGGTTTCATTGCAAATAGATTCTTGAGGATAACATACGGCTTATTTATGACCTAATTAACTATCTGGAAGTGAGACAATTACCCGGACTTTTACTCTGTTTAGATTTTGAGAAAGCGTTTGATTCTCTCGATTGGGAATGTTTATTTAAAATCTTGAAAGAATATGGTTTCGAAAATAGCATATGTAATTGGATACAAACATTTTATAAAAACATAAAATCAACTGTTATAGTTAACGGTCAAACTTCAGATTGGTTTCACATTGAAAGAGGCTGTAGACAGGGAGATCCACTTTCGCCTTATCTATTCATACTATGTGTAGAAATCTTAGCAATTATGATTAGAGAAGAAAAAGATATAAAAGTGTTAAAATAAACAAAAAGAACTTAAAATATCACAATTTGCTGATGATACACAATTAATGAATAATGGGGATCGAATATCTTTTGAAAGATCTGTCCAATTAATAGAGAAATTTGGAAAGTTTTCAGGACTTTTCCTAAATGCAGATAAAACACAAGCAATATGGCTAGGTAGTAAGATAGGCTCAGAAATAAAATATATGTAACATTTAAATATACAATGGAACCCTGATAAGTTTAAGATATTGGGAATATGGTTCACAAATGATGTAAAAAAGTGTGAAAAGATTGATTATGCTGAAAAATGGTCAGAAATAACAGCTTTGTTTAAAATATGGATGAAAAGAAACATTACTCCTCTTGGACGAGTTGCTGTGTTAAAATCTTTGATTTTATCTAAATTGATTCATCTATGGATTTTACTTCCAAATCCACCAGATGACTTCATAAATGATTGTCAGAGAATGTGTTTTTCATTTGTTGGTAAAACGGAATGGCAATATCAATGCTCTAAAAGCAAGCATTACCTGGCTGAGAAGATTTAAAACAACAAAACACAAGTGGAAAAATATTGCCAGTGTAATGTATCCTTTTTTCGAAGAAATAGAAAAGTATGGTCCTTGTTATCCTTAGAATAAATACAATAATGTATTCTGGAACCATTCATTCATGGCATATAGAGATTTTTGTAGACATCTGAAAGCAAAAACACAATCGGATGTACTGTCCGAGCCAGTCTTTCATAATGATAAATTTAAAATTGGTAATAATGTAATCAGATATAATTGGACTTGGAAAGGTTTACTGTGTTTCACATTTTTTGAAAAACGACGGAAGTTTTCTAAGTTTAAACGAATTTAATAGAAAATATGATATGGGTGTATGCTTCTTGGCTTACTACGGCTGTGTAAGCTCTATTAGGAAATATATACAGCAAACGGGTCTAAAAATATAAAATAATCAAAATATAAAAGAAAAACCAAGAGCTCTAAAAATGATATACTCTATATCCAAGGGATCAAGACTGTACTATGACCTTTTCACATTTGACAGTAAACTTCCTAATTCGTGCCAGAAATGGACTGAAAAATTGGGAACAGAAATTTCTTGGGAAAAGGTTTTTCAACCAAAGTCATAAAATACAGGAAATAAAAAAAAACTTAAATGGCTGCAGCTTCGTATCGTACACAGGATTCTTGGAACGAACGTAGTTTTAAAGGAAATGGGGATAGTGGGGAATAACAACTGTGATTTCTGTAGAGAAACAAGGACAATATAGAGCATATTTTCTGGGAGTGTCATTACTCAAAACAGCTTTGGGAAAATTGGAGAGACTGCTAAAATCAAAGCTTTCCATATACAAACTTACATTTCGTGAGAAAGTTATACTTTTTGGAAATGATGAAATCATGTCTACAGGCTCGGTTTTAGATTTAATAATTCTTTTAGGAAAAAAGTATATCTATAAATGCAAATTTGACCATTGTCTTCCTGATATAGTCTCCTTCCAAAGGTAGCTACTTTCACGTTATAAAATCGAAAAATACAATGCAGATATAAATTGGAATGGACATGTTTTTTAAAAACAAGATGGTTACCATATTTACCACTTATAGAAATGGCATGAAAAGAAAAAAAGGAGCGAAAAGAAAGAAGGAAAAAGATGAAAGAAATATGAAAATTGTAATTTTGTAAGTGATATTTTCTCCAGTAAATTTAGCATTGATAAAACAATTGGGCTGGATTCATCAATGACTGCAATGTTTAGAAGGCATCGACAATTATGAACATATGTATACAAATGTCTTTATTCTTGCTGATTTTGCTGTTTACATCTTTTATTGATCGATAGCTGTTCGTTACATGGATGTACGTGTGTGTGTGTGTGTGTGTGTGTGTGTGTGTGTGTGTGTGTGTGTGTGTGTGTTTTCCTTTTTACATAGCTCTTTTCTTCCTTTGAGTATGTTTGGTAAAAAAAAAAAATATTACTCTTTATGTTTAAATGTTGTTATGTTCCAGTGTTGTTACGTTGATTAAAACGAATTAAAAAAGTTTAAAAAAATATATTTTCCACACTGAGAAAACCCTCGTCCATAACAACAATGAAACTTGGATTAAAAAAAAAAAAAAAACAGCAAAAATTCCACATTCGATGTCACGATGGAATCTTATGATGGAGCTGAAACCTGTGAATTAGTTGGACTCTTCATGTTGTGTCATATACAGAAAATACTTGGTAAACAGGTTGGCTTATACAGAGATGATGGCCTTGCCAGGCTAAACAATAAACCAAAAACCATTGAAAACAAGAAGAAAGAACTTTGTAAAATTTTCCAAAGCCACAACCTAAAAATCACAGTAGAAGCTAACCAAAAAATAGTAAATTATTTAGACATAACATTAGACCCCAAGGATCATACATACAAACCATATAAAAAAAAAAAAAACTTAATGGCACACCTGTCTACGTAGACATCAAAAGTAACCATCCACCCTCCATTCTAAAAACCATACCTAATGGTATAAACAAAAGACTGTCTAAACTGTCATGCAATGAGAAAGCATTTAACAGTGCAGCAGCCGAATACCAAGAGGCGCTGAAAAAAAAGTGGCTACAACTACAAATTACAATAAAAACCAGATAACAACATGAACAGCAATAAGAAAAACAGGAAAAAGAAAGATTATATGGTATAACCCTCCATATGATGGAAGAACAAAAACTAACGTAGGAAAAGAAATCTTCAGAATCCTTACATCATTCCCCAAAGAACATGTACAATCTAAAATATTCAATAAAAACACCATCAAGCTATCGTACTCGTGTATGCCCAACTTAAAAAATATAATTGATTCCAATAAAACCACAAGCAATACAACCAAAGAGGGTGACGAAAGGACATCTTGTAATTGCACAAAAAAGACCAGTGCCCTCTGAATAACAAATGTCTCTACAATAATATTGTGTACCAAGCTACAGTAACAACAGCCAGTGATAAAGAAACATACATAGGGATCACAGCTAACCGTTTTAAAACCAGATATGCAAACCATAAACAGTCCTTCAAACAGGAAAATATAAAAACCAAACAGAATTAAGCAAATATATTTGGAAGCTTAAAGATAAGAAAATAGATTACAACATATCATGGAAAATTATAAAAAGAGCAACACCATACACACAACATTTCCAAAAAATGCAATCTATGTACTACAGAAAAGTGGCTGATATTATGTAAACCCCATCTAGCATCCCTGAACTCTAAAGTGGAAATGATAAACAATTTCAGGCATAAATGGAAATCCTTGTCAATGCACCATCCAATTTAACGTCTTTTCACTAAATGTGATATTAGACAAGGGGTGTGTGTGTGTGTGTGTGTGTGTGTGTGTGTGTGTGTGTGTGTGCGTGTGTGCGCGTGTGTGTGTGTGTGTGTGCGTGTGTGTGTGCGTGTGTGTGTGTGTGTGTAAAAAACAACTGTACAAAATAACATCATGAAAAAGCAATTACAGGATTGAGCCAACTGGGCTTAACATAAGAATTCGTACAAAATTTAAAAGAGACATGGTATCCTGGAATATGCACTTTGAAGCATCCTTTCTAAATTCTGACAAATCGGAATCAAAGTAGGGGCAAAAGTATAGAACGTGCGTTGTGGTAGAATTATCAAGGGCGCCGCAAGCACATCGAATATTCTTGACATATTTTGTTCTGAATGCATTTGTTTTCAACCGAAATAATAAGGAGAGAAGTTGTTACTATGTCTTGGATATAATCCTATGTTTGTATTACGGTTTACTGGATTTACTGAGGAAGCCCTTTTTAAAAGATTACTTGCTCGAGAGTTCGTACAACAAAGTATAGAAGAGTCGGGTTTGTGTATTCGGGGGAGAACACTTTTCTTTGTAGTATTCCTCTCAAATTTTTCAAAAGAAGCCTTTGTAAGAGAGAATATCCTTCGTGTAAGCTCAAGGGAATATGAATAGTAGCCGTATTGTCAGAATTGTTTGCACCTGCTCGAGCAATCCTGTCAGCCCATTCATTTCCGGATATGGAGCAATGGGAAGGAACCCAACAAAAATTAACTGTTATACCTCTTGACATGAGGTTGTGAATAAGTACTTTAATTTCAGATATGATTTCAGCACGATTTTTTGAATTTGTAGATTCTAAAGCTTGAAGAACTGACTTGGAATCTACACAGAAGAGAATACCATAAAAGTCAAATGATAATTCATTCATGTACTTTACGGCCATTAATATTGCTATTAGTTCGGCTGTAAAGATAGACAGATTTGCCCAAGATGAAAGGACTTTTCAATTTTTAAAAATGGAATGACAAAGCCACAACCAGCATTATTGTTTAATAGAGACCCCATCAGTATAGACTTTTACGAGGTGTGACGATAACAATCATTGATATGTGATTTTGCTTCGCAAGCTATAATATTAATGTTATCAGTTTTAGATATAGTAGTATAGTTATAATCAAATTTTGGTTTGAAGAGCTCCCAGTTTGGTACGGGACTTACGGGGAAAACGCACAGCAAGCTTTTTATGATTGATACCTGCATTTGTCAACAAGTGAGAAGAATATGTGAGTATCGTTTTAGTGGCTCGAATGTTTTTCGCACGTTTAGGAAAGTCTACATCAGACCTCATATCCAGTTCCGTTTGGTTAGCACTTGAATAGTTGAGCAGCGAAGAATGTACTTAGCGCAGGCTAGTTCACGATGGTCATCAAGAGGTAAGACACCAGCTTCATGGTATGTTCCTAAAGCTGAAGCATGAAATGGAACACCAAGGGCTAATCTGAATGCCTTAGAGTCTATACACTGAAGCTTTTTTTAATAAGTACTTAGGAGCACTAAAAAAAGACCTCTTGTGCATATGACAATTTGGATCTAACTAAAGCAGAAGAAAGATGTATTAAACTTTTTGTTTCCTGGCCCCAACTTTGTTTGCTTATAACTTTGAGCAGATTAAGAGATTTTCTTGCTTGATTTATTATATGTTCCAGGTGAAAATTCCAGAAAGATTTGACATAAGATGCACACCAAGGAATTTAATCTCAGAAGTGTAGCTCAATGTAGTATTATGTACTTTGAAGTTAGGAGCATTGTGAGCAGACCCACCTGCATCAAATAACATCATACGGGATTTTTCAGCCGACAGGCATAAGCCATTATCAGACATGAAGTTCGCAATGTGTCTCTAACTCTCTTTGATATATTTTTCTAATGTAATTAACAGATCTTTTTGATGTTTTTTTTAATGTGGCGTTCAACCATAAGCAGATGTCGTCCGCATATTGAATTAAGCTAAAGTTTTTTTAAATGCATTTAGGTAAATCATTAGTTAAATATTAAAGAGAAGAGGGGCGATCACAGAGCCTTGAGGGATACCCATATCTAGTGATCTTTTGGATGAATAAGTATTACCAATTCTTGTCTGAATACTTCTGTTGGTCAGGAATGTTTTAACAAATTTATAAATGTGACCAGAGAGACCTATAGTTTTTAATTTATATAAAAGCCTATCATGCCAAACTTGATCAAATGCCTTGTTGATATCGAAAAATGTGGCGAGAACGTTTTGTCTTCTAGCAAACTGGTGTTTTATTTTGCGTAGTTAGCTTTACAAGATGATCAATAGTAGACCTGCCCTTTCTAAAACCTGCCTGGTTTGCGGGGATAATGCCAGTTTTTTCACAATAGTATGTCAATCTGTTTAGAACAATTATCTCCATTAGTTTGCAGGCATGAGATGTCAGAGCTATAGGTCGATAGCTATTTGTGTTTGTCATTGATTTTCCATCTTTTAAAATGGGAACAATAATTGAGTCTCTCCATATGGAAGGTATGTTCCCTTCAATCCAACATTTATTGATAATTTCATGTAGAAATAAAACAAAATTTTGTGGTATATGTTTTAACATTTCATTAGAAATGGCATCTAAACCAACAGACGTTTTCTTATTAGACAATGAAGAAATAGCAGAGTGTAATTCCTGAAAAGTAATTTCAGCATTTAGATAATGATCATTATTTTCGTCAGGATCAGCGTACATTTCTTCGTTAGATTGGTTTTCCCTCATAGCTCTGCATTTGTCTGATAAACTACAGAAGGAGCTGTTTTTGGAAAACATGTCAGCAAATGATTCTGCTTTTTGATATGCCGAAGGAAATTTTTCAG
>JADBJO010014261.1:43200-45700 GCA_016801955.1 Conus betulinus | reverse complement strand
ACTCACACTGATCCTGCCACAGTCCCTGTGCCAAGGTGGACTCACCCACCCGATCCTGCCACACTCCGTGACCAATGGACTCACCCGAGCCTGCCACAGTCCCTGACCAAGGAGAGACCCGAGCCTGCCACAGTCCGTGACCAATGGACTCAAACGAGCCTGCCAGAACAGGCACAGACTTGATCCCATGGGGGGGGAGGTGGAGACAGAGAGTTTTAGGATGGTGGTGGTGGTGGTGGTGGTGGTGGATGTTCGTGAGAGAGAGAGAGAGAGAAGAGGCCGAGAGAGAAGAGAGAAGAGAATAGAGAGACGGATATTAAAATTTATAGTCCCGTCAACAGCAAAGGTTATCTCAGGACTGTCACCACGTTGCGAGAGAGGTAAAAGAATAGAACAGGAAGACAGAGAGACGAGAGGGGAGGAAGAGGAGAGAAGCCAGAAAGAGCGCACGTATTTGCACATGCTGGAAGGTGTGAGTGTGCAAGTGTGTGTGTGTGTGTGTTTGTGTGTTGTGTGTGTGTGTGTGTGGTGAGCGTGGGTGTCAGACAGAGAAAAGGAGACAAGCAGGCAGGCAGGCACAGAAACGGGAAGGGGGGGGGGGGGGGAGACAGAGAGGAAGGGAGGGGACCGGAAAGTTGTGGGGAGAAAGAGAGACAGACAGACAGACAGACACATAGACAGACAGAACACATATACGACAAGAACAAGAAGTGACAGAGATGACAGACCAACCATATAGACTGACATGAAGGACAGACATCTGGACACGTGCATCAACCCCCCCCCCCCCCCCCCCCCCCCCCCCCCCCCCCCCGTATCACACCACACACTACATAGCCATAAAAATACAGACTTTGCAGTCTCAGCAGGCCTTGGCGCGAAAAGCTGTCACATCTCATCACCACATACCTGATCCTGTAACCGTCACCTTCCCCCTCCCTCCCCCCCCTTCCCCTACCCCATCCCTGCCACCCCCTCCCTCCTCCCTCCCTCCACTACCCGTCTTCTCCAAAATCCACCCCCAACAGACGACTACCATGATGACACTTTTGTGTCTTCATAGCCACTCACATGATCTTCACACCGCAGAGCGGGTTCGCCTATGGGAGGTCGTTAGTGTCAAAAGATCGTGACTGCTGTCTTGGTAAATCGCTGCATTTTATTGATGATGCTGTCGGGTTTTTCTTTGTTTGGGTCTCTTTTTGTTGTGTTTTTGTTTATTGGTTTGTTTCCTTCTTTTTCGGATTTTTTTTTTCAAAACTGTAACTTTTTCCCGTAAAACTGTAGTTACAATGACTATTTTCGGGTTAGAGCAAAATGTTAAATCGTGCTATCAATGTTATCCATTGGAATCAAAAGACATATAACTGAAATTCCCTCTTCCTCCCCCCCCCACCCCCCCCCACCCCCCCCCCCCCCCCCCCCCCTCTCTCTCTCCCCCCCCCCCCCCCCCCTCTCTCTCTCTCTGATTATTAATCATGTACAATGCTATTATCATTTTTGCATTTGAGTACATGTGTGTCTTTACAAAAAACTAGTTTATATCGCGATGCAAAAAAACTACTATTACGCGTTACACACTGGAATCTTTTTCTTCCTGTATGCTTACCTCCATCCCCACCGACCCCACCCCCCCAAAGTTTAATAAAAATACTTTGTACAAAAGCTGTCACTGGAGGTGTGCGCTAGAATGTTTTTTCCTTCCTGGTGTGTTAAAAAAAGGTAACCTTTGAGATACGCTGTCTATATATCTTCTTAGTCCTTTCGGAGTACCAATTGGGAAAAAAAAAAAACAACTATAGATCGAGTACTTGAGTAGAAGAGAGAACCCAAAAGGTAATATCACACAGTTAAAAAAAAAAATACTCACATGACTCACCTTCATGAAAGGTGTTTTTATTAACTTGAAAACAAAATAAATTCATTATTCATAACGAAAATTGGTCTTACACTTTGTGGTCTGACATTTTGCGTTTAATCCCTATAAAACAAATCAGGAGATTTTTTTCTCTTATATAAACGATAACAATGATTCGCAGGAAAAACACACTAAATATCCGTCCTGTACCGTGACGGATGTTTGAAAATCTTTAAAAAAAAAAAAAAAAAAAAAAAAAGAAAAAAAAAAAAAAAAAAAAGCCACGATTACTGCTTTGACAGTAATAAGTTCTGTATGGCGCAAGTTATCAGGGTTACAAAAACAACAACAACAACAACAACAACAACAACAACAAAACACAACAACAAACGTGGGTAATTTACTGGAGACGACTGTTTTCTTGAAGAAAACTGAGACTTATGACGCTTATGTTTCACCCTAACTCTGCCGCCCGAAGAGCGCGTGTGAAAAATGCCGCGAAGAATTCCTATGAGTGACAGACAGTTCTATGCATGGGACGCTGGATTAGAAGCACAAGAAAGCCGGGAAATGGTACAAAACTGATGAGCATCAGACGACGACGACGACAGTTGCTGCAGCTGCTGCTGCTGCTGCTGCTGA
>JADBJO010014261.1:27500-30675 GCA_016801955.1 Conus betulinus | reverse complement strand
ACGGACGAAGGAGAGTGAGAGAGAGAGAGAGACGAGAGAGAGAGAGAGAAAAGAGAAGAAGAGGAAGAGCGGGGAGAGAGAGAGGGAGGGAGGGGAGGGAGAGAGATTCGGCCAGAAGAAACACGAGAGGACAGACAGACAGAGAGATCGGCAGACCGAAACAAGAGAGAGAGAGAGAGAGAGGAGGAGGAGAGAGAGGAGAGAGAGGAGAGAGGACCAGAAAGACAGACAGACAAGAAGAGAAGACAGACAGACAGGACAAGACCTGACTCTGAAACAAGATTTATGGTGTATGCTGTAAAGGGTTATGTCCGACACCATTGCAAGTCCATAACTCTTTACAAATAGAATATGAGAGAGAGAGAAGAAGAGATAGAGAGAAGTGACGGAGAGAGAGACAGAGATCGATGGCAGGGAGAGTGAGAGCGAGAGAGAGACAGAGATAATGAGAGATACAGAGCGATAGAACGCGAGGAGAGGTGAGAGAGGGAGAGAGGAGAGTGATACGCGGAGAGAGGGAGAGAGAGAGAGTTCGGAGTGAGAGAGAGTAGAGATATTAGAGAGAGAGACAGAGAGAGGATCTGAGCGGAAGAGAGAGGAGTGAGAGAAGCGAGTGAGAGAGAGGGGGGAGAGAAAGAGATAGAGAGAGACGAGATAGAGAGAGAGACAGAGATCCACGAGACAGAAGAGACAGAGAAGGCAAGTAAGAGCGACAGGGACACAGAGACAGATAGACACAAGGACAAGCCAGCCAAGTCACGACACATACACGGTTGACCATCGGAACAACAGAGAGAAGACAGACCGCAGAACAAGACAGTCAACCCGACAGACAGAGGACAGAGACAGACCAGCATGTGATAAGAGAACGAAAGATGATAGAAACAGACCGACAAAGACACACAGAAAGACACACCAGAAAGACACACACACACACACACAACCACACACACACACACACACCCACAACACACACACCCACACACACAGAGAGGAGAGGGAGAGAGAGAGGAGAGAGAGAGAGATGAGATGAGAGCCAAACGGAGAAAGGAGGAACAAGAACAGGGGGGGGGGGGTGGGGGACATTGCAGACTCTCGCAGACCATTAAAAAGGACAGCAACAAACAACAACAACAACACAACACCAACACACAACAAAGCAACATAGCCAGCAGGCGACTACTCACTATTCGAAGACCATGTAACAGCAGCCCTCGGAGCTATAGGTCTCTAGGAGTTCCACAATGTGCGGGTGCTTCAGCATGTGGCAGATGGTCGCCTCCCGCTTCAGGTCTGGAAACATCATCATCATCATCATCATCATCAATCCATCATCGACATGGTTATGTGTCTTCGTCGTCGTCGTCGTCGTCGTCGTCGTCGTCGTCATCTCCGTCGTCATTATCGTGGTCATTATCATCATCATCCTGGTCATCGTCAACCGTCATTATCACTGTCATCTTCATCGTCATCATCATCCACCATCGTCATCGTCGTCATCATCATCATTATCACCGTCGTCGTCATCATCGTCATCACCATCGTCCTCGCCACCATCATTATCACCCGTCGTTATCGTCATCGTCATCACCATCGTCATTCTCACCATCACTATCACCGTCGTCGTCATTATCGTCATCACCATCGTCATCGTCACCATCATTCTCACCGTCGTCGTCATCATCATCGTCATCACCATAGTCAACCACCATCATTATCACCATCGTCATCTCCATCGTCATCATCCTCACCGTCGTCATCACCAAGGGTCGGCGATGATCATTACCAGTATCATCATCAAAATCAATCGCCCCCATCGCCCCCTTCTCTTCCTGTTTATGGTGGTCTGTTTAGACACATGCATGCAAAGGTTTATGCATACACAGGCTCGCTCTCTCTCTCTTCCTCCTCTCTCTCTCTCTCTCATCTCGTCTCTCTCTCTCTCTCATCTCACACACCTCTCTCACTCTCTCTCTCACGGGCGGCGCAACGCGCGCGTGCGTGCGTGTATGTGTGTGTGTGCGTGTGCGTGTGTGTGTGACAGAGAGACAGAGATAGACAGAGAAACAAGAAACACAGAGAGAGTTTGCATGCGTTGTGTGTGGGTGTGTGTGTGTGGTGTGTGTGTGTGTGTGGTGTGTGTGTGTGTGTGTTTGGTGTAATGACAGAGAGAGAGAGAGGTAAGACAGACAGCCAGACAGACACCAGAGACAACACACACACACACACACACACACACACACAACGACACACACACACACACACGCTGACAGACATCGACAGACGGACACGACACGACAGACAAGAGTCCAGAGAGAGAGAGAGAGAGAGCAGAGTCGGGTGAAGAGATTGCCACAACGAGCACCACGAAAGAGAGTAAGAGACTAAAAGGCTGACGATGTGCACTCTAACACTAACACAAGAGTGGCGAGAGGTGAGGGGGGTAGGGGGTTGAGGTAAGGACAGGAAGATGAGGCGGTCAGGGCCAGTGCGCGCGCTTGCCGTGCCGTGTGATCATCAGCTTTCTGTGACGGGCCACTAGGATGGTCCACTGCATCCACCACCACCACTTCCACCCCACCATCTCTCCTGTGTACCACCACCCACCCCCCCCCCCCCATACACCACACAACATACACGCGCATGTCTCTCTCTCTCTCTCTCTCTCTCTCTCCTCTCACTCTCCCTCTCTCTCTCTCTCTCTCTCTCTCCAATTCTCTGTTCCTTCCCTCCCTCCTCTCCCTCTCTCTCTCTCTCTCTCTCTCTCTCTCTCTCTCACATACACCACACACACACACACACACACACACAACCACACACACACACACCACACACACACACCTCACTCACTCACGCACGCTCACACACACACACACTCACACACGCTCACACACACACACACACACACAAACACATATGCACACACACTCACACACACATACACACACACACGCGCACGCGCGCGCGCGCAGCGCACCACACACTCACGCACACACACACACACACACACACACCACACACTTTATACCACACTGTCGTGCAGAGGGCATCATCGTCTGATCACTGGCCCGTAACCCGCGATAGGGGAGAGAAAACTCGTGGCAGTTCTCAGCATTTTACCTCATGACAAACTGTCCTCCTCGGTGTGTGGGGGTGGGGTGGGGCGCCGGGGCTG
>JADBJO010014261.1:20000-22500 GCA_016801955.1 Conus betulinus | reverse complement strand
GTGTGCGCTCCCCCCCCCCCCCCCCCCCCCCCCCCCCCCTCCCCCCCCCCCCTCCCTCCCGACCTAAAAGCCAACCGAGACAAAATGTCAAAACCGACCAGAAATATCAAACGGCCAGAGACGCTGAGTGAGACTGCGAGGAATAAAGAGAGAGAGAGAGAGAGAGAGAGAGAGAGAGAGAGAGAGAGAGACAGACAGACAGACAGACAGACAGAGACAGAGAGAGAGACAGAGACAGAGAGAGAGAAAAACAAAGAAGAAGAGAAGAACAGTACGAGTCAGATTGATATACAACAGATACAAAGTTCCTAAAAGTCGTAACAACTGTGACAGTTCCCAAACAATGCAAAGCCATCGACTGGCACTAAACCACCAGATACTGAAAAACAAACACAGACACACGCTCATACACAAACAGACACACACACACACACACACACACACACACACACACACACACACACACACACGCATACACACACGCACGCGCATACCAACACACACACACACACACACACACACACACACACACACACACACACACACACACACACACACACACACACACACGGCACACACACACAACTGGCAGGCAAAATAGCCGATATTAGTTTTCCTGAAAAAGGTCGTTCTGCTAGTGTTAGCGTTGTGTAAGGTAGTCGGCCCCCAAACCTGACTGCAGCGAGACCACTCGGGCTGTCTGCATGCGCATGTTTCTATCTCTCTTTGCTTTTTTTTTTTTTTTTTTTTTTTTTTTTTTTTTTTCGGGAGGGGGAGGGGGGTACCCTGAAGAATAGCTTCAAATGTTTTCTGTAAATACATTGATTTCTCTTTTCTTTTTTTTTTTTTTTCTTCACCGCTCGGAAAATTCTGCAGGATGCGAAGAATTCAGATTCAGAGAGAGAGAGAGAGAGAGAGAGAGAGAGAGAGAGAGAGAGAACTCGAACTCGAACTCGAACATTTAATGACTTATGGCACGATGGCCTCTGTCACAGGGTGAGTGACGTTACAAATCATTTCAAGAGGGAAGAAATCATACTGAAAATAAGAATCTGACAAAATTTTTACAGGCATAGGTGCGGACGGACAAAAACTTATTTGTTTTTCATATATGCATATTTTCGTAGACATTCATCTGATAACTTCTGGAGATTTTTTTAACACATCACTATGAAGCCTTTAGCAGTTGGCTCTTTTTTTTCTTATTTCAAAACATTTGTACAAAAACCAAGCAAGCCGACGAGTAACATTAGCATCTTCACATGTTAAAATTTCTATCAGATACTGGTTTTCGAAATGAGGTGGAATAGTTTTGAAAATATTGGGGCGAATATTGTTGTACTGAGGACAATCAAACAAAACATGTTTTTCATCCTCTAGTTCATCTGCACAGAAGGGACAGTCATTTATTCCCGCAGAAGTATCCGGCATGAAACGATTTCTGTGAGTGTTTATGTCGCTCACCCCTAATCTGAACCTCGTCAAGGATTCTCTGAAGCACTTTATCTTAACTTCAGAAAATAATTGTCTGGTACAAGCATTGTTTTGAATGATGTATACAAGGTGAAAACGTCTACTGTCGCTTATGTCTGCAAACCACTCTTGTCTTGCTACATCTGTAATTCTTTGTTTAAAAACAGACAGAAACATTAAAATCATTTTCCACACTTTGGTTAAGCCAAACGAAATTGAAACCCAATGTCTGTAAAAGTATTCTAGTTTTTGTAACCCAGTTAATTTTCCCTTTGTTATCTAGCCTAATTAGAAGGTCGTAAGCTTGCTTGGGCAGGCGATCTGTGTCCATCTTTTTATGATACGTAGCCAGTATTTCACAGCTCTGATACAACAGTTCACTTGAAGGGGATACCGTCCTAGTTCACCGTAGACCATGAGTGATGGTGTGCGCACAGGCACATTCAAGAACTTTTTGCAAGCATACAAATGGACCTTTTCTACCTGATTACTGTCCTGCAACGGTCCCCAGACTTCTGAAGCGTATAGAAGAGAGTCGGCTGAACCACTGTGTCGAACAGTTTGAAAAACGTTTCTCTCGTCATGCTATCGATTCGTCTCAGAGATCGGATAATGTCGGTAGTTACTCGTTTACCTTTGATCGCTAAACGTTTTCCTGCTTGATAAGCGCTCATAGTAGTTGTGAAAGTAAAGCCAAGATATATATAGCTGTTGACGACTTCGAGTTGTTCTGTTCCAACATACCATTTCTCATGTCTCCCCCAAGGAACCCACCCTTCCTAAAAACCATCACTTTAGTTTTGTCACAATTTATTTCAAGTTTGAGATCTGAACAGGCCTTAACTAAACAGTTAATCTGGTTCTGTAAGCCAGATGGCGAACTTGACAGTAGTGCAAGATCATCTGCAAACATCAGAATGAAGAGTTCGACAAGACCGGGACAAAGTTGTATACCATGTTTTCCTTCTACCGACAATTGATCTGATAACTGATTGATGATACGGAGAAAAAAATGTTGTACTTGCAA
>JADBJO010014261.1:0-7500 GCA_016801955.1 Conus betulinus | reverse complement strand
CGTCGCCACCCAGCCCCTAACGCTTCCCTTATCACCATAGTAATATTGGGTAGGTCACCTTTTCCATAGACCAACAGACAGGCAGAAACATAAATACAATTGATAGATGTCCACTGAGCTCTCTCTCTCTCTCTCCCTGCCACGCTTTCTTCCCCTCACCCTCTCGTCCTCTCTCTTCCCCCTCCGCCTCCCACCACCGCTCTAAGAGGAGCCTCATCTACGTCCCGCCGGCTCCTCCGCTCGGCTTCATCCCCCTCTTCGGCGTCGTTCCCTCCATCTCGACCCGTCCTCCTCCTTCGCCTCCCTCTCCTCCCCTCCTCTCCTCCTCACGTGTGCTCTGTCTCCTCTCGCCACTCATCCCTCTCTCAGCTCTCTCCTCCTCTCATCTCATCGCGCACCTCATCTCTCTCTTTCGCTCTCGCCTCTACTAACCCAACATTTCCACCCGTCTCTCCCCTCAAGCTCTCCTCCCCCCTCCTCCTTCTCACTCTTCTCTCTCTCCTCCTCTCTCCCTCCTTCCCCGCCTCCCCTCCCCTTCCGCCAACTACTACCCCACCCTCAACCCGCCCTATGCCGCCCCCCCACGCTCCCCCTCACCCCCCCCCCCCCAAAAAAAAAAAAAAAAGTATACGCTATACGGCTTCACGCCCATCTCGACCATTTGGCCGCTGTCTTGATTGCTCCGAAAAGGGAAGTCGAATGAAAGTGAAAATCGAACTCAGTTTTGGAGCGCCCCCCCCCCCCCCCCCCCCCCCCCCCCCCCAAGCCATTACCACCTTCACGAACACTTCTCTTCGCTCCTTCTCTTCCTTCGCCCGCTCTCTTCTATAACGGCTAACCTCCCTCTGGTCCATTGCCAAAATCATCTTCTTCTCTATACCTCTTCGTCTTCTCTACCTGAAAGGTTATACTAATGGCTGGGGGCTGGGGGAGCAGCGGGATGGGGAGAGGAGCGCGAGAGAGACAGACCGACAGAGATACAGACAGACAGCCGAAGAGGACAGCAAGACATGAGAAAGATAGAGCGAGAGAGGTCCATAGAGAATCACAACAGAAAGTCAAGCGACAACAGACAGACCGCAACGCAAACAGACATACATACAGACAGTGAGGAGAGAGATAGGATGAGGAGGTGGAGGGGAGGAGGGAGACAAAGGAGAGGGATAGCGAGCGGGGGAGTTGAGAGGGAGGCGAGCGGAGAGACCGAGAGAGGGGGTATTTCAAGCATACTGGAGAGACAGACAGACCGACCGATATAAAGACAGAGACAAGGAGACAGAGAAAAACACAGAGACAGAGACAGGCACAGAGAGACAGACAGAGGCAGAGACAGAGACAGACGGGGAGAGACAGTCTCTGAAAGAACGGCAGCAAGCACGTGATAAAAAGAAAAGGCAAACGCTCTCTTCTTCCGTGAGGGGGGTCGTCACCCACATTCTGTTCGACTTCACCTCCTAGCCCCAATCCCCAGCCCCCCCCCCCATCCCCCCCACCCCCGACCCCCCCATACCCCCACCCCCATCCCCGTCACCACCACCCGCACTTGCCCCTTCAAACCTACACCTGTCTGTCGACCCTCATACTAAACCAGTGATGTGAGATGATCAAAATCCTGACTGAATCCCGCCAGTCTCACTTCGGGTTATTTGTGCGTGTCTCTCCGGTGTCTCTTTCCAACCTAGACAGTATGGTCCCTCTTTCTTTTTGGCTTTCTCGTCATTCATGTCCCCTCATATCCCCATGCCCCCCCCTGCCTTGCCCCTCTCGCTCTCTCTCATCTCTCTCTCTCTCTGCTTGTCCTCTCTCCCTCCTCTCTCCTCTCTCCTCTGCCCTCCTCTCCCTCTTCTCTCGCCCACCGCTCTCTCCTCTCTGCTTCCGCCACCCCCTCTGCACCCCCCCCCCTGGCTGCCCCCCCCCCTCTCCTCTCTTCTCTAACTAAACTAACTTAACTCCCTCCCTAACCTCCTCTCTCTCTACTCCTTCCCCTCTATAAACCCTCTTTCTTTCTCTCTCCGTCTCCTCTCTCTCACCTCTCATCCATCTTCTCTCTCCTCTCCTCCTCTCTGAATCGCTCCTCCTCTCTCCCTCTCTCTCTCAGCCTTCCTAAGACATCAATCCACCCAACACTTCCGTTTCCTTCAAACCCGACCCTTCCACCGACACCAAACTCCCACTTGCCCAGTATAACCAATTATATGCACACAGTACACACACACTATACACACACACACACAAGCGCGACACCCAACACACAATACACACACTCACACACAACACAACCAACACACCACGCATCACACAACATACATACATCTATTTATACATGTATATTTATACACACACACACCTTTATATAACATATTATATATATCTATCATTATCTATATATATCTATATATATATTATAATATATATCACAATAAAATTAGAGAGCCGAAAAACTCTAGAAATGCTCAACCAAAAGGAGCGACTAATTTTAAAAGTTTGATTAAAATGGAGAGAAAACCCAACAAAATGGTTTGTCGAGCATTGCTCTCGTCAGGGTATGCGTTTGGGCACGCTACCGGTGTTATATATGCTATGACAAGTGTGTGTGTGTATGCGGTGAGTCGCATGTGTACAAAACTGTACAGCTGTTTACCAAGTGTGTTTCGTGTATATTCCATATCCCACTGAATAACAATGCCTTTACAATAATATTGATACCAAGCCACAGCTAACCACAGATAGTGACAAGAAACATACATAGGGATTTACTGCAAACCCTTTTAAAACCAATATGCACACCATACACCGTCCTTCAAAAATGAAAAATAAAAACCAAACAGAACTAGTAAAACGAAAATGCAACCGATGCTCTAACGAAAGTGGCTGATATTATGCAAACCCCCTAGCAACTCTGATACTTCAAAAGTAGAATGCATAAACAATTGACAGTCACAATGGAAATCTTTGTAAACATGGACCTTCCTTCAACACACCCTCCCTGACCGCACCCCAAAAATTCAAACTTGCTTAAAAAAAAAATAAAAAAAAAACTACAGGCCACGTGAAAACACGATGCATAACTCACGCTTGCGCACTACACACACACACACACACCTATAATAACACCGTGCGGCCCAAACTGCAACCCTACGAGCACTTGCTCGAAACCATTTTTGTTGTTTTTATTCTCCACAAACACGGAATCACACGGTTTAAACTCCTCCAATCTGACGCGAATAGTATTTGTGTGTTTTGGAGTCCATAACAGATTTCACTGAGTCGGACATCGCTAACGTAGCGAACGGGTATTCGATCCCGAAACCCAGAATTTGTTTCCGTTTTTCTAAATGGTCTGTGTCGTTGCTCTGTAGTTCTTCCCAACCCGCTTTCTTGATGCTCATTCAAGTTTCCTTCCAACTTATTTAAACGTATGGCCATGTAAGAAAATATACATGCTATTCCTAGTCCCCTAGTGTTCAAAACTGTTTTCAAAACCTGGGGGGGATTCGAAGCGTATAGCCCTGCCTATAAAACGAATGACAAGGAGCGTCCATGTGTTCATAGTGTTCTTCCCTTGAACGCCGAGCTTTCGGGTGCCATAACGCAATGACATCATCCAGCTTCCATGTTGCACATTTCATTCAGCAGGTCAACCTTCAGGCATCAACGGTGTTTCAGCCATGAACCTAAATGTATAATCTCCTGATCACCGGTGAAGAAGCATGATGCCAGAACTTTCACCATACGAACGAATCGGTCCCATCGTCATGATTTTAAACGAAGAGAGCCATTTTAAGCGTTATTTAAAAAGATCGGAACAATCCCACTTTGTACTGGAAAAGAGAGGACCGAAGAATATGGAGGAGAGGGAGAGAATGAGGGGGGTAGTAGGGAGGAGTCGACACGCAAGAATAACGATGAAAGTAGAGGAGGCAGAAAGGAGAGGAGAAGGAGACAAAGAAGGAGGAGGAGGAGGAGTAGTAGGAGGAAACGGAGGAGGAGAAGGGAACACAGAAGAAGAAGAGAGAAAAGAAGAAGAGCAGAGGACGAAGAAGTACGAAGAAGGAGGTCGGATAAGAAGAACGGAATAGGATGAGGGAGGAAAAAACGAAATAAGGAAGACGAAGAGAAAAGAAAAAAGCTAAGAAGAAGAGAAGAAGAAAGAGCAACAAACAACAACAAACAACAACAGCAAAACAAAGGAAAGAAGAAGAAAAAGAACTTGTTAACGCTTAACGCTTACCGTAAGACGGAAAACTGAAAAGTTCCAAATAAACATTCACACAACATGCTTTCTCTCCTGCCGGGGCCCTCCCTCCCCCTCGCATATCTTCCGCGATCTTCAACCTTTAAATTCTAAATATAAATAATTAATTCGCGTCGCTTGCACGTCGCGCTTTCGGACTACAACTTCGCCAACTTTTGCACTTTTAATATAAAATTAATTAAAAATGAAAATAAATGAAAAATAAATAAATTTTAAAAAAAAAAAAAAAAAAAGAAAAAAAAACCTTTTGGAGGGAGGCGGTCAAAAACTAGTGGAGCGCACGATTTGCCGACAGTGAAGAACAGAGCAAAGACTAACCGAGCCTCGCGCAGAACCTTCTTTCTGCAACGCGTTGCACCAATAAGAAAAAGGTCCGAAAACAGCTATTTTTGTCTTATGTGTCGCAAGGTTTTTAGGGAGGTCCCAATGTATGGGAGTGGTTCCCTGTGATGTACTTCTCTCCTTTGGTCCTGTGATTGACTTATTTCTCATGTAAACTCCGTTCAACAATCTGGAATTGGGTTTTTTTTTTTTTTTTTTTTTTTTTTTTTTTTTTTTTTTTTTTTTTTTTGTTCTTCTTCTCTTCTCTGCACATTACCTTACAGAAGGCCGGAGACGTCAAAATAAACACAAATACCCCCTGTTCACTCACCACGTCAGCTTTAGAGAGTAAGTAGCCATAACCCCTATCCCAAGCATTGTTGGCGTTGGGTTGATGATTTTTTCCCTTTCCTTTTCCTATTTGAATGCGAAATAAATAATCATTCAATCTTCATCCTTCATTCCCTCATTCTCTCTCATTTATTTATTCCATATCCCCCTTTCATCATCCCACCCCCCCATCCCCCTCATCCCCCCATCATTCTCCCCATACATCCTATCCTTCAAAATCCCCCGCTCATTCAAAACCCCCACACCTTCAACACACTCCAACCCGCAACACCCCACCCCCCCCCCCCACCCCCCCCCCACCCCCCCCCCCCCCCCCACCCACCACCCCCCCCCCCCCCCCCCCCCCCCCCCCCCCCACACCCCCCCCAACCCTCAAACACCCCCCGCAACCCACCCCCCCACCCCCCCCCCCTCACTCAACCCACCTCCCCACCCCCGCCCCCCCCCCCCCCCCCCCCCCCTCAAACCCCCCACCCACCCCCCGACCCACCACCCCCCCCCGCCACCAACCCACCAACCCCCCCCCCCCCCCCCCCCCCCCCCCCCCCGCCCCACCCCATTTGTCCCCTCCTCTACGCTCACTGCATACACTCACGCCTGCTCCTTGTCTGCTTCCAAAACCGACAGTAAACTGTCAGTTCAACATACAGCCACAAACGCGCCGCACCACCCATACATCACACACGTATCGGCGCAAGCGCGCCGCGCACTCACACCCACACACGAAGCCCCCACACAAACACATACAGGACATCAACGTCTTTCTTTCCGTCACCATCCGCGCAATGGTTTCTCTTTCGCTTTCTTTATCCTAAAGAGATAATCCCTCTTCGTATAGGGATAAATAGACAGACAGGCAGACCGATATAAACATGACAGATAGACCAGACAACGACAGATAGACAGACAGACTGATAGATGACAGATAGACAGAAAATATTATAAAAGTAGTTCAACACACTCAACACACATCAGAATCAAAAACTTACTGGAGAATATTTCGACATGGTCGCCCTGTCTTCTTCAGCTCACTCTTGCTGTTGTGGCAGCGAGGCTGTGTGGGACGACTGTGTTGTGTTGGGGTGAACGGTTTGTCAGTATCTGATTTGTAGAGGAGGGGGGGGGGGGGGAGTTCAAAGCCTTGATCTTGTTTGCGCCCACATCGATTCCAGTCAAGGAAATCGTAAGCTTCCACTGAAGCAGCGTGCCGCCAGATCAAAGACAAAAGCCACAGCAGAGAGCCTATACGGAGCGAAGTGGTCAAAGTCATAAGTTCAGTAAGCCACCCAAGTCCGAACATTTCACGAGAGGAAAAACAAGCCCTGAAAAACCTTGAGACAGGACGACCAGCATCGTCATCCTTCAGAGCTGACAAAGGTAGGACCCACAGTATTTGTTACCCGAAAGATGAGTGCAAACAAGAAAGTACAGACCCTTCTCAGTTTATACAGACACCTATGAAAAACTCAAGAACTGACCCTACGAAGAAAGTGAAAAACCAGCTTATCAACCTGTCCAGCTGTGGCAGTGTCATGTACAATGCCTCCAAATTTCCTGACACAAATATTGGGACCTTCAGCTTCAGTTTCGGGCAGACCGAGCACCACATAGTCAACAGCACAGATTTTGTACAAAAGATGGAAAACCAGCAACTGGCTCCAGGGGGAAACTTGTCTCCTATGATGTTTGTGCACTTTTCACTAGCATCCCTGTACCCAAGGCTCTCCAAGTCATTCGGGAGAAGATTGAGGAGGATGACTACCACCTTCGTCACCGGTGTGAACTCACTACAGACAGGTGCTAGAACTGTTGGAACTGTGCCTCACTAGCACCTACTTTTCGTTCAACCATGAGTTCTACCAGCAGAAACAAGGAGCTGCATGGGTTCGCCAGTATCTCCAGTGGTAGCCAACCTGTACATGGAACATTTTTGAAAAAGTAGCCCTTGAGACCGCTGCCAACCCTCCCAGCATGTGGTACCGCTATGTGGATGACACCATGACCCGCATACAGGAGACGGAGAGTTGACAGCTTCACCACTCACCTGAATTCCATCGACGACAGTATCCAATTCACTTCGGAAACTGAAGCAGAAGGAAGATCCCGTTCCTGGCCACTCTCATCACCCGAACCCATGACGACAGGGTGGAGACCACCGTCTATTAGGAAACCCCACCCACACTGACCAATATCTGAACTTTCACTCTAAAGAGCTGAAAGAAGAAGAACACATCAAGACTGTCCTTTCCGCTAATGGATACCCTGCATGGATGTGGGGACAACCCTCGAGTTCCTACCCTTCTTCTACAGATACGGACAGTGTGAAAAGTGGGGATCCCTTACATTAAAGGAGTCTCAGAGCGTCTAGCCAGGACCCTTCCAACAACATGGATGCAAAGTGTTCCAACAACCCACCAACTCTCCCTACGCCAGCAACTGACCCATGTCAAAGACAAAAACGGGACCCCCTCAAGCAGTGTGGTGTAGTGTACCAGGTAGGGTGTCAAGACTGTACCCATACCTACATTGGCGAGACAGCAAGAACCACTCACCACCCGTCTACAGGAACACCA
>JADBJO010014260.1:22500-37500 GCA_016801955.1 Conus betulinus | reverse complement strand
CTTTATGCTTGTAACATTGCCATGTGTACGTATGTTTAGCTTATACAAAACAACACACAACAAAAACAGCAACAGCAGCAAGCAGCAGCAGCCAGCAGCCAGCAGCAGCAGCCCAGCAGCAACAACAAACAACAACAGCAATAGAAAAGCCTTTATTCTTTGTTTCCTCTCTCCCTCCCCTCTCTCTCTCTCTGTCTCTCTCTCTCTCTCTCTCTCTCTCTCTCTCTCTCTCTCTCTCTCTCTCTCTCTCTCTCGCCATTTGTTCTCATTCTTTCTTGCATCGTCATATGCTAAAACAACAAGAACCACCACCTATATGTTAGATTTTCGCCACGCTATTACTTTTAGAGCAAGGAGATTGGTTCTGAGTCATTTACCTTCCGTTTACCGCAGCGCGCTGAGTCCCATCAACAAAAACGAAATCAAGATGAACATATTACCTCCATCCCTCCCATTTCCATTTGTTTGATGCTTGTTCCCCAGCTTGGATTCACAAGGAAGCCAGGCGATGCCAGTGCGGTGCTTAAGAAAATTCATGGCCCATCTTGCTCGCTGTTCCATTAAGCAGAGATGTGGTGGCGTCCCACAGCATGTAGCAAATCATGAAGACTGTGCTCCTGTCGAGGGTTCACATCTCTCTCTCTGCTCCTCTCTCTCTCTCTCTCTCTCTCTCCTCTCTCTCTCTCTCTCTCTCTCTTCTTTTTTTTTTTCCTAGTCATAATATAAATCATATTCTAAACCAACAAGAACCACCGCCTATATGTTAGATTTTCGCCACGCTATTACTTTTAGAGCAAGGAGATTGGTTCTGAGTCATTTATCTTCAGTTGACCCGCAGTGCTGAGTCCATCAGCAAAACGAAACCAAGATGAAACATATTACCCCCATCCCTCTCATTTCCATTTCTTAGATGGTTGTTTCCTGACTGGGTTTTTCATGGAAGCCAGCCGATGCCAGTACAGTGCTTAAGAAAGTTCATGGCCCGTCCCACTCCCTGTTTCATTAAGCAGAGATGTGGTGGCATCCCCGTAGTGTGTAGCAAATCATGAAGACTGTGGTCCTGTCGGCTGCTCACATATGAGACGTTGTGACACAAGCTGAGTGCTCTCTCTCTCTCTCTCTCTCTCCTCTCTCTCTCTCTCTGACTGTCTGTCTATTCGTCGGCATGTCTCTCTCCATCCCCTCTTTCCCTTTGTCTCTCCGTCTGTCAGTCTGTTTGTCTGCCTCCATATCTTCTCTCATTCTCCACATCTGCCTCTCTGTCTGTCTGTCCGCCTGTCTGTCTGATTGACTGACTACTGTTTGCCCTTCTGTCTGTCCTCTCTCTCAGGGTCAAGTATCTCTCTCTCTCTCTCTTTCTCTCTCTACCCTCCCCCCCCCTCCCCCCCCCCCCCCCCCCCCCACCCCCCCCCCCCCCCCCCCCCCCCCCCCTCTCCTTTTTTCCGGAAGATAAAGGCTAGGCATCAAGGGGCATGTATTCTTTGTTTTGTTCGAAAAAATAGTATTGTGACAATTTTAAGAAAAAAAACCCTAATAAATCTGATATTCACTAAATCGACATCATGCGCTACGTGGGCAACATCATCAACAAGTGAGACGCAGCTTCAGAAACACTCCCTAGAGCATTTTGCACCCGTGAGCCAGCTGCAGTGAGATCCTCACGTGTGCTGTTTGATCTACGAAATTGTGTTACAATGGAAAAACACCGTGTTTGTCTGATGACAGAGTGTGAAGTGTGTTCTGCAACAACTGCAACATTTCAGCGATCAACTAGACCTATATTAAAAAAAATCATGTTTTGGTTTGCTCGCTGCTGTTGCGATGATGTTCATGCCATGATATTTGCTAGCTCGTGAAGACATCGAGCCAAACCCTGAGCCCTGGGCCGATGTAGGATGGGGAAATAATGCAGATGGCATTTCCCGTACTGACACGATGAGCATGGATCTACAGAGTTTGGTGAGAGGGGTGCTGGATATGCCAGCCTGCGTGAGAAGAATAGATGAGGAAACAAGACTGCGCAGATTGCTAGCATAGATGGGAAGTATCAGCAACTTCAGGAAGAAAGTCATAGATGTCAAATCTCGGTGTGACAAGCCGCAAGGGGAGAATGCCAGTCTGGGTGAGCAGTTGGATGTCATCGATCAAGGGTATGACTCTCATGAAACTCATAGTATACGAAACGATCCATTATTCTTTGGGACAGTGAAAACCCAGGGCACAAGACATCGGGATGACTGCGAGAAAAAAGATTCAATCGATGATCAGTGAAGGAATGAGATATCATGATTGAAAGCCGACAAAAAAAAGCAACACAGTCGTTGTTGAACTGCTCTTCTTCAAGCAAAAATCATTTATCTTAAGGGATGTCCGAACTTTGAAATCATCAGATGGATTAACAATGTGTACGTGTAAGATTTTGAGAGATGATGATGATGATGATGATGATGATGATGATGATGATGATGATGATGATGATGAAAAAGAAAAAGAAGAAAGAAAGAAAGAAAGAAAGAAAGAAAAGAAAGAAAGAAAGAAAGAAAATGAAGATGGAGAAGAAGAGAGACGAAGAAAAGTCAAGCCACAAACGAAATGAAAAAATGGTGAAAAAGAGGATCAATTCTAAACACGTCAGACCCAGACGTCTTTCAGTCAGGCTGTGGCACGTTCTCATTAGTCTTCCTGTGAAGTTGTGTGACGTCGTAACTGGAACTGCTCCCAGCATCAGCGATTCCGAACACTGTCGGAGAGAAATCGTGCTGACGTCTGTCCACACTGGCAATTAGCTGCTAACCACTGAGCTGACCAGCGGAGAGGGTGTGGCTTTGAATACTTACTGCCTGCTCCTCTGCATACAAGACCACATCGGTGGAGCCAGTGCTGGAGAGCACTTTGAGAGAGAAAGACCAGCATGCTATTTATGATTTATCAATCTTCAGTTAAGATGTTTCTGTTTTCTCATTTTCTGAACTCTCAGACAATAAACAATCTGTTCATCATTTGTTTTGTTTTTGTTGATAAACCTTTTTTTTTTCCTTTTCGTGTTGACGAAGGCTCTCTGAGTTAATAAGAAAATGATGTTTGAAATGAAATCATGTTTGTGTAATTACTATTCAATTCGAGCTCCGTACAAATCTAGATAAAAAAAAAATGACATGACCTGGTGACTTTAGTCAGTGCTGCTCACTGCGAATTGTTCAATGTTGACATGACATTCCCCTGTCCAACCTGAGTTTGATTCCGTGGTTGACCGGGGTAGCTATAATATGGCCTTTAAATTAATGTCACATAGAAGCGAAGAGAAACTCTTTGATCCAACAGCATCTGATTGCACTGGGTAATTAGGGGGGTGCATTGTGAAATTAAGTCTTAAATGAAATCAGCAGCGCACTTTCTATAGCCATGCCTGATAAGCACACTACGTAGAAGATGAAGCCTCTTTCTGTAGCTTTAACTTGCTAAGTACTCTACACAGCTGCAGTTTCATCAGTGAGGTATCACTTTTTGCGGACTTGTCCATGTTTATTACACCACATCTGGGAAGTTTCAAGACCACGCTGCGCACGATTTAAAGCTGATGGATAAATGAATTAATGACTAAGATTAGATAATCTAGGAAGAGGGTCACATGGCCATCACTACCCGCGCTTTAGCCCAACGGGCTTGTAAGACCTTGCGAACGCTGAACACAATACATAATCAAATGAAGGACTTCAGAGATCAACACCAAATCCAGGAACTGGTCATTTCCTGCAGAGAGATAACATTAACGCTTCAGGCAGTGATCGTTGTTTGAGAACTGTGGGCAGTGACGTGAATGAGAAAGATTGCTGTGGGGATTCTGTTGTCAAAGAAATCAATTATTGTTCTGCAAGGCTGGCAGAATGGGTGTTATAATTCAATCGACTGTAAAAAGCATTCTTCCACTCCATTGCTGATGGTACTGGCAATCTTGCCCATGTGACAACAAATGTGTCTGTGCCTTTATATTTACTTCACACTTTCATCATGCTAGACTGCATAGGTAAGGTGCGAATCAACAGAAAACTACCAAACAGAATACGGAGATGGAATCCAGAGGCTGATCATGCCCATGGGAAATGTAAAGGTGCTTACAACTCTGTCTCAGTCGCCCAGGTGTCAGTGAGGACAGGGTGCTCTGAGGGCTGTGGCGTTAGCTTCAGCAGCAAGAGAAGCCTACTTCTATGGTTTTGATTCTTCTGTGTGTGTGTGTGTGTGTGTGTGTGTGTGTGTGTGCGTGCATGTATGTGCATTTGTGTATGTGTGTGTGTGTGTGGGGTCTGTCTGTCTTGTTGTTTTTCCACGGGGGTATATGGATGACACAATAAACTGCGACCTTAGTTGATGCGTACACTTTACGGTCAAAGGTTGGGTCCCAATGCCTGATGTTCATAGAGTCGGTCAACTGACAGAGGCCCATCAAAATTGGGACATTGCATGAAGGAAGACAGCGCCCATCCATATCCCTCCTGCTGCTTTGAACCTTAACTGAAGTGAATCAGACACCCATTCACTGCATGCCGGGCAAAGAGGGATTTGAGACAGTAATATGCCAACCCCACCAGGGGTTTCGAACGTATGGCCTTCAACTCCACAGCCAAATTCTGTAATTATTTGGATACCAGAGAAACAAGGGAGCCACATGTAGCTAAATATTGCAGACAGATCCACTTTAAAAAGGAAATAAAATCACACAGACCAAAAAAAAAAAAATATATATATATATATATAGAGAGAGAGAATTTAAACAAAGCTTGCTGTTATGTCTCAGATTGTAGAAATTGGGGGGGGGGGGGGGGGGGTGATGGTGATAAGCCTTCATATCTGCAGTGGTAGATGATTCTGCCTAACTGACAGTATGTGCTTGAGCGGGTGAATGGGGAATAATAAATGCTTCTCAAATGAACCTTCAGCAAGCTTATAGTCTCCGAAGCGGGAGACCATCTCCAATGGGGAGGAAGCTCACTAACATATAACTCCTGGTCAGATACCGACATATAATCCTGGTCAGATACCGACATTTCGAAACCTGATTGTTTCTCCTCAGTGACCGCGGAAAAAAATGGTAAATTGACTTCTCTGCCTTTTCGGTTTTAAGAAGAATGCTATACCAGAAAAAGGCTGGTGTGCAACACCGTAGTAGTATGTTTGTTGAGTTTTCAAAAAAACTAACCAAAGGTGCCACCTAAGAAGCAAAAGAAAGTCATGAAAGAGCAAAACAAACTACATTTCTTGTGAAAAGTAGAAAATATAAAAAGATAACCTCTTAAGACACAAAGTGCTGAGGGCCAGTTCTTGGAATGAATCCACAAGGGACTAAATTATAATATAAGGATAAGTACCGAGCACCATTCCAGCAACTTACAAAGCAGTTATCTATATCTCTCTCTCTCTCTCTCTCTCTCTCTCTCTCTCTCTCTCTCTCTCTCTCTCTCTCTCTATATATATATATATATATAATATATAATATAATATATATAAGTGGCGCCGTACAGTGGCATGCAGTGCCCATGGAGAACAAAAAAGCTTTGACAAAGGGAATTATGCCATGGTGATGATGTTATGCAGGACAATACGATTCCTATTCTAGAGCAGAAGCGGCTATGTTGACATTGCTTCTAATTCTGGACGACGATGAATTATTCATGCACTTTGGCACTCTTTAGATCAGAGTTAATGTTTAGCAGTTGATGAGACTGCAAACAACCCTCTCTGTCACAAAACAAAACTGGTCAGCTTATTCTGAAGAAAAAAAAAGTATATTTGGAACTATGTTGTAGCTGGCATACTTTAGAAACAGCCGCGAATTTCGGTTGACAAATCCAGTGTAAGCAAACTAAAGAGCTTTCTAGTCTTCTCGTACGAAGATCAATGCGTGGCGTGGTGTGAAAAAACGACAAAGCCTATCAGTTGGTTCAGAGGCAGTCTCATGAATATAGCCGATCTACTTCACAGAAACGATAGGAATGCTTTTCATCTGACATTGCTCATCACATACCGAACCACTCAGAGATGACTGAAGAGGGGAGTTTGTAACAAGGATGGAAGGGGAAAGATCACCCACCAAACCAAAGACGTGTGTATATTTTAACAGATGTTGCTCCCCAAGGGGTTGAGCACCTTAAGATTTTTATTAGGCGTTTTAGTATTTTTATATATATATATATATATATATATATATATATATATATATATATATATATATATATATATGTGTGTGTGTGTGTGTGTGTGTGTGTGTGTGTGTGTGTGTGTGTGTGTGTGAGAGAGAGAGAGAGAGAGAGAGAGAGAGAGAGAGAGAGAGAGAGAGAGAGAGAGAGAGAGAGAGCGCTTTTGCGGTGTTCCTGTCGAACAAATATTGAAAGGGAAATGAGGTCTTTTAGCCGAGTTTTATAGATGGCTATAACGTTGGTATTTGACGGCAAACAAATCGACGTTATGCTGATGATGGGGGAGGTGGGGAGTATTATGCTTAACGAACATTGCAATTTTCCATGGAAAATATTGGTTTAGCAGCATATTGTCCCATCAGTTTGCATACAGAATACCCGTTACAGACCGCGCTGCTGTCCAGTAAGTCAACAGTGTTCCGAGATGAAAACAACAATGAACAATTACGACCGCAGCGTTATTTGAAGAGTTGTCACCCGTTTGTGCCGAGAAAAAAACAACACGAACAGAGAAACGGTTTTCTTCTTTTTTTTCTTTCTTTCTTTTTGTTTCAGCAGCTGTACACTGAATTGCGTAATCTGAAATGAATTCCTGTCAGACACCTCTTTCATGCCATCATCATCATCATCATCATCATCATCATCATCATCCCTCCTCCTGGCCTGTGCATGCAGTGTGGGGCAACTTTCCGATTGTGCAGTTTTTGGCAGAAAGCGTGATGGCTCACAAGACTAAAATAAGTTTATTATCCTATGCGATAACACTATGTCAGATGAAATAGTTGACACACGTACATTTATTATCCTAAGAGAAAACAAGATGCCTGGTCTTATAATTGACATAAATATAACATCGAATTGAAATATAAAAGCAAGGTGCACATGAAAAGTAAACGCACTGCTACAGCATGAATACCATCGCATGGTACCGTCATACTGTGCGTTCACTATAATCATTGTAGTGCATGATACGGTTGTTACCACTCAGTAAAACAAAAATACAAAAACTGTGTTATAGATACTCAGTTGAGTACATGCCAATTACACTTTTATGCGGCAAAAAGTTGATGACAAAAAGACTGAAGAGAATACACACTAAAAATTGAAAAAAGAAAAGGAAACAATTTGAAGCCGATCTTTTTTTTTTTTTTTTTATTCCATTGATACATTTACATTTCAGCAAGAACTGAAATGTCAAAATGCATTAGCTTAACAGGAGTAAATTTAATAATTACTATATACCAGGGATACGTAACACTGCTATATACTCTATATCAGTAACCTCTAAATACAAGCAACAAGTGAGAATTCGTTCTATCTAAACATTTCGTTTCCGATCACTAGATGTGTTCCGGACCGGATATTCCGACAGATGTTGGAGATATCACCATGCTGCTTATTGAAGACAGCAGGTGTAGTGTCCACATTTTCACAGTCCAAATATCACAACAAGGGTTTAAAACATGGCAAGCCATCGAGCAGTGGAGTTAGCATTGATGGATGCAGGTGGGATGACGGTGAGGTGGCATGTCATTACAGGCTAGATCTGTGTGGCGTTTTCCCCAGACACCTGTTTCTCAGATCTGCTAGGAGCTCCAATGGGAAGACTGAATCCACACGGTCGAGATCCATCCTCTCACTGGACGCGTATCTGGAGAGTGTTGATCAAATCTTGCTGCTTGACGCCGTAGGTCCCCATTTCTTAAACCTGGTGGACGAACGACATTTAGATAGAAGAAATCATGTAGTCTCAAATCAAAATCGAATTTCTTGGGATCTTTACAGCCTCGTCATCATCGTCACAGGTTTTACATTATGTAAGACACACACACACACACACACACACACACACACACACACACACACACACACACACACACACAGAGACAGAGAGAGAGAGAGAGAGAGAGAGAGAGAGAGAGAGAGAGAGAGAGAGAGAGAGAGAGAGAGAGAGAGAGAGAGAGAGATTTGTTCAAACCAATAGAGTTCCAACCCAGGAGGATCAGTGTCTGCCGTCTCTCAAAAGTGACAGGCCCAGTCAACACACCCACAGACACCACTGTTACAGGTCCAGTCAACACACCCACAAACACCACCAGTCAACACACCCACAGACACCACCAGTCAACACACCCACAAACACCACCTGTCAACACATCCACAGTGACAGGCCCAGTCAACACACCCACAGTGACAGGCCCAGTCAACACACCCCACAGCCACCACTGTTACAGGTCCAGTCAACACACCCACAAACACCACCAGTCAACACACCCACAGACACCACCAGTCAACACACACCCACAGACACCACCAGTCAACACACCCACAGACACCACCAGTGACAGGCCCAGCCAACACACCCACAGACACCACCAGCCAACACACCCACAGACACCACCAGCCAACACACCCACAGACACCACCAGCCAACACACCCACAGAGACACCACCAGTCAACACACCACAGACACCACCGGTGACAGGCCCAGCCAACACACCCACAGACACCACCAGAATCCGATGGGAACGGTTCTTTGTGCTTTGGATTAGTCACTAACTGTGGCATAGGAAAACACGTTCAAACTGATTGAAGGATGTAAAGAGTATTAAGGTAGAGGACACGACAGTCCTATGGGATGTGATTATGCAAACAGAAACTGACCAGTGTTGCTGGTAAACGGTTATTGTTTGTTTGATATACTGGCAGTGTGCTTGTGTCCAAGAAAGCTGATGAGCAACTGAGGTCTTTTTAGTGTACATATGAAGATGTCACGTTTTCACAGCAATATTCAGCTAGTGGAATATATTGTTTTTTCATCGTTACAGTCTGTATCCTTCTTCTAGTTTCTTAATTAGATAATCACAGTAATCGTTGTTAGCAGATCTTTCTTCCCCTTCCCCCATCAACTTATTTCTGCGACTTGTGTGTGTGTGTGTGTGTGTGTGTGTGTGTGTGTGTGTGTGTGTGTGTGTGTGTGTGTGTGTGTGTGTGTGCTCTGTAGAGTCCATTGTTGTGAGACAGTGTGTATGGAATCGTGCGTGCGTGCGTGCGTGCGTGCGTGCGTGTGTGTGTGTGTGTGTGTGTGTGTGTGTGTGTGTGTGTGTGTGTGTGTGTGTGTGTGTGCCCATGCCTCTTCAACTCTGTTTCCAAAATGTCCACAAAATCTATTAAAATTGTCAATTAAGCCCTCCATGTTCATACTCCTATCCTACCCCTCAGTCATCACTTTCTCATTACAAAGTCCTACTCCTCCAAACTTTTCTCTGAAGACCCCTGTCCCTTCCTCTCCACCCGTCCCTCCACTAACATCTTCATCCCCATTCCCAATTTGCATCCACATTCTTTTAGCAGCTTCGTACTGGGAGGATCGGAAAGGCCAGGGCAGCATTCGTGCAGCTACGGAACATCTGGAGCTCCAAGGAACTGTCAGTCAACACCAAAGTCAGGCTCTTCAACACCAGCATCAAAGCAGTTTCTACTGCACGGAGCGGAAACATGGAGAAACTACAGTTACCACCACCAAGAAAGTGCAGGTGTTCATCAACAAACGGTCTGCGCAAGATTCTCCGTATCCAATGGCCAGACAAATTCAACAACGACGAGCTCTGGGAGAGAGACAAACCAGCTGCCCACAGAAATCAGAAACGACGTTGGGGGCTGGATTGGACATACGCTGCGGAAGCTGCAAGCAACATCACCAGACAAGCCCTAACATGGAACCCCCAAGGAAAACGAAAAAGAGGTCGGCCAAGGAACACCTGGCGCAGGGACCTGGAAGCAGACATCAGGAACATGGGGATGACTTGGAACCAGCTGGAGAAAAGAGCCTAGGACAGAGATGCCTGGAGGTCCTTGGTTGGAGGCCTGTACCCCAGGAGGGGTAATAGACAGTCCTCCTTATATCCTGCCGAACAGTGGAGAAATGCCTGGCGTGGGGGCTGTTCGATGGGTCCAATCGAAGGAGAAACCAAAAGTCCTCATGGTGGCTATTCTTTATGTCCAGACGTCAGACACTCCCGTGGCCTCACGAGGGCGTTGTGGTAATGCATAGGTCAAAGTTCAAACACCAGCATCGCTGTCTAAGTCTTTATCTGTTGTGTTTTTATCTACCTACTTGTTTGTTCATTTGTTTGTTAATTTGTTTATTCGTTCATTTGTTTAAGAACTTTTCTCATTCATTTATATGTTTACATATTTATATTTATGATTTTCATTTAGCCATAACCCCTGTACTTAGTGACTTCAGGGGTTATTACATGTGGTGTCAATTATTTGAACAGTTCACACACTGCGGCACCTCAACAACTAACTAAAACTGGAAGTGGATAGTCAGAGTGCGTTTGAGGCTTAGCGCTGACAAGATGAACTGTCTCTGAATCTCACTTCCATAAACCTGGAATTTTCGAACGCACAGTGTCTTACTATGCAAAGCTTATAAAAGATTAACAACTTACCATTGTATGCAAGCCTTCTTTAACTCATTCAAGTCTTGTCGGAAGCGGGTTTCCGACACTGTTCACATCGCTTGAAGGCGTGTCGGACGCATACTTACGACACAGTTTGACGATTTTTAAATCAAACCCTTTTATTAAAGGGCAATAAATCTCGTTTCAGGGACAGCTTAGTGCCTGTTTTTGCAGTTGCTTCCCTTAGACCGTTGTCGTGTATTCTGTAGTAGTTTTATGCAGAATTAAATTGTCCAAAGCGGTCACACGATTTTGAACACGATCGCACGATTTTGGAATGGATCAAGCATTTTGTGGTCAAATTCTTGTGTTTTATGCAGTTGTTATAAATGTACTATTGTCTGTAGGTCATACCAAGTGCTCCGAAGCGTAATTGGAACTAATGTGGGAGGATAGAGAGCATGAAGAAGTGGATTACAGAGTGCACAAAAAGTTTTTGTTTTTCTGCAAATGTGTATCATTTGGGAGTACTTACATCATGTGAACTGTGTGGATTCCTCTCCGAATGTAGCGTTTTTGATAAATATATTATTTCTGCTTCTATCCAATGGTGTATGTTGTATGCTCCTACGTGAAGTGGTTGATTTTATATGATTTTTTTGAAAGTTGCCAAAAACGTGTGATCTGAGGGATCAGATCTGATCGATTCTGTGGTCCATATGGGCTGTGACTTGATTGAGTTAAGTTCCTTTTAGAGTGTGGGTTTTCACATGATGGACAATTAATGCAAACTGTATAACTAGTTTCCTTCGCATTTCTCAAACATTCCTGTCAAGCTCCCATAAAGTGCTAGGCCTAGCGCCTGATCTCGATCTGCCACGTACAACAAGCATCACTTTTAGCATTAAGAAAAAAAAAATCTATTTTTTCGTGGTGATGAGCGCATCTCTTCACGAAAATGGTTTAATACAGTCTTATCATACAAACCGTAACCAACAGCGAACCAGGCGGGAAAGACCCTGGGACTTTGTTCTGTTCTCCCACAACGGACTCGAGGTGCAGTGTCTTGCTAGTAAGATGACAGAGCATGCATTGTGCGCATGACAGAACGTGCATTGTGGACATGACAGAGAACATGCATTGTGCGCATGACGGGACATGCATTATGGACATGACAGAACATGCATTGTAGACATGACAGAACATGCATTGTGGACATGACAGAACATGCATTGTAGACATGACAGAACATGCATTGTGGACATGACAGAAAGTGCATTGTGGACATGACAGAACATGCATTGTGGACATGACAGAACATGCACTGTGGACATGACAGAACATGCACTGTGGACATGACAGGACATGCATTGTGGACATGACAGAACATGGACATGACAGAACATGCATCGTGGACATGACAGAACATGCATTGTGGACATGACAGAACATGGACATGACAGAACATGCATCGTGGACATGACAGAACATGCATTGTGGACATGACAGAACATGGACATGACAGAACATGCATCGTGGACATGACAGAACATGCATTGTGGACATGACAGAACATGGACATGACAGAACATGCATCGTGGACATGACAGAACATGCATTGTGGACATGACAGAACATGGACATGACAGAACATGCATCGTGGACATGACAGAACGTGCATTGTGGACATGGCAGAACGTGCATTGTGGACATACCCAGTGACCTACATGACTAGATGTCCTTTTCCTGTGGCCACCTATGCCTGCTGCAGTGTGTGCACCTGCTGGTTGATGGGCATAGTGGTGGATTTGATGAAATGATCAACCTGCTGCAGTGTGTGCACCTGTTGGTTGATGGGCATAGTGGTGGATTTGATGAAATGATCAACCTGCTGCAGTGTGTGCACCTGTTGGTTGATGGGCATAGTGGTGGATTTGATGAAATGATCAACGTGTTGCAGTGTGTGCACCTGTTGGTTGATGGGCATAGTGGTGGATTTGATGAAATGATCAACGTGTTGCAGTGTGTGCACCTGTTGGTTGATGGGCATAGTGGTGGATTTGATGAAATGATCAACGTGTTGCAGTGTGTGCACCTGTTGGTTGATGGGCATAGTGGTGGATTTGATGAAATGATCAACGTGTTGCAGTGTGTGCACCTGTTGGTTGATGGGCATAGTGGTGGATTTGATGAAATGATCAACGTGTTGCAGTGTGTGCACCTGCTGGTTGATGGGCATAGTGGTGGATTTGATGAAATGATCAACCTGCTGCAGTGTGTGCACCTGCTGGTTGATGGGCATAGTGGTGGATTTGATGGAATGATCAACCTTCTGCAGTGTGTGCACCTGCTGGTTAATGGGCATAGTGGTGCATTTGATGATGGAATGATCAACCTTCTGCAGTGTGTGCACCTGCTGGTTGATGGGCATAGTGGTGCATTTGATGGAATGATCAACCTTCTGCAGTGTGTGCACCTGCTGGTTGATGGGCATAGTGGTGCATTTGATGAAATGATCAACCTTCTGCAGTGTGTGCACCTGCTGGTGATGGGCATAGTGGTGCATTTGATGAAATGATCAACCTTCTGCAGTGTGTGCACCTGCTGGTTGATGGGCATAGTGGTGCATTTGATGAAATGATCAACCTTCTGCAGTGTGTGCACCTGCTGGTTGATGGGCATAGTGGTGCATTTGATGAAATGATCAACCTGCTGCAGTATGTGTGCCTGCTGGTTGATGGGCATAGTGGTGGATTTGATGAAATAATAAACCCAAGGGACTCTCACACCAGCTTCGTTCGCCTTTCCCCAAAGTTAGCACCCCCTACTGATTAATCCTGTAGTACATAGTTTGTTCAAAAAATCGTCTGACGTTCTGGCATTGTCCGTGGAATCCAGGGAAAGATGGGTATGGCTTGTGCTATTTGTAACTTGGCTGTGGTGATTAACGACTCGAAATCCCGCACCACAATAGTGTTGCCCTCTTCTGATGGTGGTATTCTAATCTCTCTGCCCTGTACCAACTGGTTCAGATCTGCTAGAAAGTTTGTTTACCCGCTTGTATGCATTGTGTGTGTGTGTGTGTGTGTGTGTGTGTGTGTGTGTGTGTGTGTGTGTGTGTGTGTGTGTGTGTGTGTGTGTGTGTGTGTGTCTTATCTTTAATATATGAAAAACAGATCTAACTGCCAATAAACAACAACTTGTTCATCTCTTTGTTAGATCGTCTCTGATTGGAAACTTTTCTTTATTCGTAGAAGAAGAAGACGAAGAAGAAGAAGAAGAAGAAGAAGAAAGAAGAAGAAGAAGAAGAAGAAGAAGAAGAAGAAAAGAAGAAGTTACAGAAGAAGAAGAAGAAGAAGAAGAAGAAGAAGAGAGAAGAAGAAGAAGAAGAATACGGAAAATACGGAAATAATAATAACGACATTGACAAACGATGAAGGACTGGTAAACCTCTGACAGCACTTAAGAGTAAAACAAGTCTGAGACTTCTATATGCCTCCTAAACCTGTCACTCCACCCACGATCACATTCATTTCCAGAAGTCCCAACCCAAACATACTACAGCAAAACGCGGTCCGTTCTTTCTAAGAGACATCCAATCCATTGTAGGTTTGATCGATGGCACTCCTTTCACGTGGGAACCAGACGCTGTTCGTCAGCAGAGCCGAGAGGGTTTCTTTGGGGGGGTGGGGGCTGGAAATAGAACTTTTTCCCCTTTCTTTTGAATTTATTTACTTATCGTAACATTTTTGCTTTTCTTGTCAACATCCTCCCCCTTCAAAAGTGACACTGACAATTCAGTTTATGTTGCTTGTTGTCAAGCTGACTAATGATGCTATGCTAGGATACTATAGATACTACAAAACAGCAGATCTCTGGGGAGCCTGCTGCTGCCTTCGCAGTCTCATCAGTGCAGGGCAACCAGGATGCTTCAGATCTCTAGGGAATCTGCTGGTGCCTTCCCAGTCTCACCAGTGAAGGGCAACCAGGATGCTTCAGATGCAGTAAAGACCGTTGTGTGAAACACGTGGTTTTAGACTGCCATCTTCGCCTGTGCTGTTAACTCAGAAACTTTTACTATCAGAAAGCATATGTCATGTGAAAGATCGAACGCTATATATTTACTATACTGCTCTAAGTGCCCGAACTCACAGTGCATTCTCTCAAACAAAGATTCTAACCTCCACTGATCAAGCTAAGCACTGAATCTGCAATAATCAAACATTTCAATCTGTCTGATCACCCCCTGTCTAATCTCCGGTGCATTGCCGTAAAACAAAAAACACAAGCAGAGAACTATTTGCGGTCCATTTTGCCTTAGCAGGGAACACTTTCAGATAACTAAAACAAAAAGTAATTTTCCAAATGGAATCGATTTTCTCTAACATGTTACCATTGA